>QGOG01000553.1:0-52024 GCA_003313185.1 Collybia sp. MG36
GACCTCCTGGCTAACCGTGGTTTTTCTAACGGGACAAATGCCTGGACTGATACCGATCATACTGCCTACACGATCTCCACCGCGGGGCAACAGGGCTTCCTTCAACTTCTGCCAATCTATGTCGATCATATACTCTATCCAACAATCACCAAAGCTGGGTGCGTGCCAGTGTGACATTAGGATCAGAACCAACTCATAATGCTGGTAATAGTTTCGTAACAGAAGTATATTCAAACAGGTCTATTCAATGAACCAATCTAACAAAAAGATATAACAGGTTCATCACATTAATGGCAAAGGCGAAGATTCTGGTGTCGTGTATAGTGAGATGCAGGGTCGAGAGAATACATCTGGAGATCTTATGGCTTTGAGGTCAGTCATCCACGCTATTGGATCGGGCAAGGGGCTTACTGATACTCCATGCAGTTTGCAGCGCCGATTGGACCCACCAGGAAGCGGTTATCGTAGTGAAACTGGGGGGCTGATGGAGGCCTTGCGAGTTTTGGGGCCGGAACAAAGTGATCCATATTCCGTCCTCATTTATACATAACATCTGAATTACCCCCAGTTCGGGAATATCACAGTTCATATTATGTACCCCATAATTTGTCACTTATTGTTACTGGTAAACTCTCCGGGGGTACCTCATCCCTGCTTGATGTTGTCCAGAAGCAAGTGGAACCAAGTCTTATTGCCCATGGCCAGAAATTGGGACCTCGGCCTCCCGGATGGAAACGACCTTTCGTGGAAACCGCCTCTGCCAAGCGGCCCCCCATTGATAAAACAACCAAAGAAATTGTTGAATTCCCGGAGAAAGACGAGAGTGAGTGATTGTCGCATCATATTCAATCAACGGTTCAAACAATCTACCAAGGTATGGGTGAAGTAATTGTCAACTTTCTCGGACCTCCTCCTAATCATTTTTTGGAAAGAAAGGTATGTTCAGTTTGTGCCAAATATATCGAAATCTGACATGCAACGCCAGGCATTAGATATCTTGGGAACCTACATGACATCCTCATCTGTAGCACCGCTAAATAAGGAGTATATTGAAATCGACAGCCCACTATGGTGTGTTTCTTTCTTCTCGATATTTCTTTTTTTTTTTCAACTATGCACAGTACCTACATCTACTTCGGGGAGGAAACTCGAGCAACCCGAGTTAATTTACCGATTTATATTGGTTCTGTTCCCACAGAACACTTGGTGGACTTCGACCAAAAACTCAAAACAAGTTTCGAAGGCATTGTCAAAACGGGAATTGATATGGAACGCATGTCTATGGTGATTGATAGAGATGAGCGTCAGGTAATACCCTCCAGTTGTTTCCAACTTGGAAAATAACACCTTCCATCTAGCTACGAAGCAAACTGGAGTCTGCCAAAGGCGATACATTTTCCAGTACTATCATTTCAGACTTCTTATATGGAGCTGAGGACGGCTCTGAACTTCACGCCTCAATGGACGAGATGAACCAATACACTGAGTTACGGCATTGGTCTAGCACCCAGTGGACCGATCTCCTGCAAAAGTGGGCATCCTGACTTATGTTGCTATCTAAAACTAAATTACTGTATAGATATTACATTGATCCACCATCAATTATTATTTGTGGAAAGCCATCTGCCGCTCTTGCCAAAAAATTAGAACGAGAGGAAAAGGTTCGGATTGCTGAACAGGTCGCACGACTGGGTCCTGGGGGCTTAAAAAAAGCAGAGACGGATTTAGAAGACGCCAAAGCAGAACACGACAGGCCGATTCCGACTGAAATCCTCACATCTTTCCCAGTCCCAGACGTTAAGAGTATCTCCTGGATACCTGTTCAAAGTGCGCAAGGTGGAAAGCAAGTTCACCAGTCGAATGAATCTCAACTTGCCAAACATATTCATGCTGACGGGTCGCCCCTTCCTTTTTTCGTACAATATGACCATGTCCAGGTCCGTGATCAATAAGGCACCATTGCTTCCCAAACACTAAAAGACTGTTGCGTAGTCCGACTTCGTTTCTATCCACGCTTTTCTATCGCTGGATAGCCTTCCAAATCGCCTGCGCCCGTGCGTGTACACCATCATATTCCTCGTGTTATTCATTGAACCCATGTGCTAGTCATATATCTTCTTACCTCTCAGCATTCTTCTCCTTACCTGTCAAACGACAGACTGGGGAATATCTGAGTCACGAAGAAGTTGTCAATAAACTTGATGGCGAGACAGTCTCCTATGAAGCTGGTCTGGGTGTTTCAAACGAATTTACGGAAACTTTCCGCGTGAGTATCAAAGTGGAAACGGAAAGATACGAGACCGCCATTGCTTGGATGAAAGATCTATTATATAGCGCGGAATTTAATGCCGAGAGGTGGGCACTCTCACCCGGGTTGCCTGCTTTGAGACAACCCTCTTTCCTAGGCTCCAGGTTGTTATTGCCAAAATCCAACAATCGTTGCCGGAACTCAAACGCGACGGTAATAACGTTCTCGGGTCCCTCAGCGCGGACTTGCTATATGCGGAAAATTCCACTTCACGCTTTGGGGGCATCCTTCCTCAGGCGGAATTCATCCCCAAGCTCTCCAGACAGCTTCAGGAAAAACCCGACGAGGTTATTTTATCCTTTGAAGAGATCCGACGCTTCAGTGGGTTTATTCATCATGAAAACATTCAATCTAGCTTGATAGTCTGCTAAGTAACTGAACCCGCTGGGGTCCGCTTCTCTGTGACGGGCGATATTTTGAAACTCAATCAGCCTCGTAGTTTATGGGAGAAATACTTTGCTTCGTCATTACCAGTGAGTAACTTCATCTAGTCTCTTCCCATGTCTTACGGATTCACGAACAGGAGGTTACACTTTCCCCAGTCCCATTAGCATCTGACACACTTAGCGAGGTGGGGAAAAACCCTATAAAAAAGGCACGTATATGGCAAAACCCTGGGCGTCCGACTAACCCAATCATACGATGCAGGCCATCGTCATGAGCCTTCCAACCATTGAGAGCTCATACGTTACCCATACCACAAAATCGATCAAGGGTTTCAACGGTCCAGAGTACCCAGTTCTTCAGGTTGCGTCGGAGGTTTTAAATGCCACAGAAAGCTACCTCTGGGTATGGCTCCTATTTTTTTCAGATGATTCCTAATTGTTTTCCCAGCGGTATATCCGGGGCTCTGGTTTAGCATATGGTGCATATGTTTCATTAGATGTTGAGGCTGGGCTACTAAGCTTCTCGCTTTACCGAGTACGTCATTTGCCTCTCAACGGATGCAGTATCTAAACCTATTCCCAAGAGCTCCAATAGCTTGGCCGCTTTCCAGGAGGCAGCAAATGTTTTGAAGGGTCTGGTCGATGGCTCAGTGCGTAAATGACTGTTTATCGTTAACATATTCACGCCGTCGCGGCGCTAGATCCATCTCGATGTTACCACTCTCGACGCCGCCAAAAGTAGCATCGTCTATGGTGTGACAAAAAATGTCTCTACTGCGGGTCGTGCCGTGAGTACCATTGCCCCTCTTTTCCATCTTCCCTCATAGTATATTCCATAGGCCATGGTGTCTTTCACAAACCAAGCCCTTAAGGGCGTTACACAATCGCATCAAGTTGAGCTCCTCGAGAAATATCAGCAGGTGTCCAAGGAGGATGTGCTCACTGCCCTGCGGGCCCATTTCCTGCCGTTGTTTGATTCCTCTTCCTCAGTTGCAGTTGTTGTAACTGCACCTTCCAAGGTGGATCAGACTCAGGCTGGTTTGGAGAAGGCTGGCTTCCAAGTTGAGCGTCGCTCCTTGGAGATAGACCCTGCTGAGCTGGACGAGAGTGCATCTGATAGTGAGGGTGATGATAGTGGCGAGGATAGCGATGAAGGCGCCCGTGCTCATTAATATCATAACTACATACAATAATTTAATGAGGGGATATAGATTCATCATTCATCAAGTTAATGGTAGCTATTATACATCCTTTGTGTCAATGACTTTGATGGTTTTGTTGTTTGCATCTCCAGGTTTAAATTCAACGTTATCCAAAAAATCATTATCTACCAAAAATCTGATGGCTTGAGATAGATTCGATGTTGTTGAGCGGATTTCGGGTAAAAGCAACTGAGATAATTAGCAGTTAGCTAATGGGTAGATAGACTATAGGCAACACACATTCCGCAAAAGGGTGGGGCGAGATGCAAATGGATTTGGGGCGGTTTTTTTGGGTTGCTGCTGACGCACATGAGTTTTCATGGGAAAGAGTATCTTGTCAGCTTGATAGATTTCAGGCACGACTTGAGGTATCTTTGACGAAACAACCTCAGGGGCGCTGTTGTCATCCTCGTTATCACTGGCACCGGAAGCCAATTCCGGATTTGTTGCAAGAGACGGCGCTTGCGCCATCGAAACTGGGGTCGGCGGAGTCCCAGTATTAGCCAGAGACCCGCGACCACGACCTCGACCGCGGGTTCCCCATCCCCCATCTCTCCATCGCCCCCCCATCTGTCCTCTATCCAGCCCTCTCCCGCGCCCGATGGCACCACCAGCAGCGGAACCATTGTCGTCCTCTGGCCTCTTTCGCTTCTTGCCCTTGAAACTTACATGGCCACTAATGGGTAGTTGCCCACGAGCGATAGCTTCCTCCATCTTTTTCATCTTCTCCTCCACGCGGGGTGCGCTGGGCCACCGCTTCTTCCTTTCAGCGATCCATGCGTCCAAGGCCCCAGGAAAATCCAAATTTATGTTGGTCCCCTGTATGAGGATAGGTTTCCTGAGGGGATGGATACTTGATGTTAGCGAGGCTCAAGTAGAAGCTCACCCTTTCAAGCTAGGATCAGCATCCCAATCTGACTTCTTGCGCTTTTCCCAGCCAAGGGGAAAAATCAGGTGTCGATCCATCATATGGATGTCGACCGCCTTTTGAGAGCCAGTGAAGCTGCACCCCTGCTTTGTACATCTGCTGTTTCCTGGCTGGTACCAAACAAGATTCCGGGTGGCAGTAGTCTTTTTGGGGTCATTCGAACAGGAATCATTTGGTGCAAAATTTACGGGAGGATAGGCGGTTGGTGGTGCATAATTCTGGGCTTGTGTATAGGCCTGAATGTACGCCTGAGAATAGTGTGAAGAATAATAGGGCTGGTAGTGAGTATCAGGTGTTGGTGGTTCCACTGGCGAGTATGGCGTCTGAGACGATGATGGAGCTGCACTGGCATTAGTTGGCATTTGCGCGCCGGGTTCAAGGTAAAGTTTGAGTGCAAGCTTGCATTAGAATTCAAGACGACCCGTCGACCTGAGGGCTGATTTTACAAAAAAAAAGCTGATTTTATGCACGTGACATGTGATAGAACAGACTACGCGTACATGCCACAAGGTGGGCTACTTTTCGTGGTACGTAGGGAGGGAGGACTTGGGTGGATCAAGAAGGGGTTTGAAGAGGACGGCACGTACAGGGAAGTAAAGCCTGCAAGGAAAGCATGGTAGAGTGGAGAACAAGGAAATGACGGGGTTGGATGGGAAGTCACGTTGAACCACCAGAGATGGATGTAAAATGGAACTAATCCTAGCTTAGTCCTGTAGCTCTGATTGCTGTTGTGCTTCTCTCCCCACCCGCCTTTCCTTCTCGCTCTCGAGCTGGTTGTACAACAGGAACAGTGCCTTCTCGTTGGCTTCTGGTGTGCCGACGATGGTGAACATCCGTTCGCCGGTCTCATCATGGGGGGCCTTGGCGATAGAGATCTTGGATCCAGAAAGGCGTCGGATTTCCGTGATTTTAGTGCCGCTTCGACCAATGATGCAGCCAACCATGTCGGAGGGAATTGATATATTTTGGGTGCGCAAGTTAGCGGCGGGTTGGGTGGGTGACGGCGAACTCGGTAGGGTTGGTGATCCAGGCGGTGATGAACCACGGCCACGGCCATCACCATTCGAACGTCGTGAGCTGTTGAAGGATGAGCCAGAAAATCCGTGAGCCGACGAGCGTCGGTTCCCGGATCGGTCATCACCCGTCCCAGGATGGAACAGCACAGTCCCCAACCCACGCTCGCGGTCTTCCAAAAGACATTTCCCGATTTCCTCGATAGCACGGCCAATAGCATCAGGGGCACCCTGAACTTCAACGATACGCTCGGTGGATTGTGGCAGCATATCCTTGGAGGCGATCATTCGGGCACCAGATCCATCTTGAATGGCCTTGATTTTGAGGCCACTGCGGCCAATGATCGTACCCATTAGATTGTGTGATATAAGGAGGCGGATCGAGGTATGGGAGGTGGATGGAGAGGGCACCATTATCGGGGAGGAGGGGTTGGAGGTGACAAGTTGAGAAATAATGAGAGTATACGCCTTTCAACGAAAGGTCAGACCAAACCCCAAGAGAGTGAATACAAGAGGGACCGGACGCACTTTGGCAACACCTTCAACTGGTCCAGCAACTGTGAGCACGCGCTCATGGACACCAGGGATGACCTTGCTGACGCCAGCCTTGACGCCGGTTTGCTCCCTCAGCTCAGCAACATTTTTCCCTGCTTTCCCAATAATAACCCCAGCATCCTTTGTGCTAACAAGGGCACGGAGAGTTAGTACATCGCTGTTGGAGGGCGACGGCGAGCGCGACGGAGAGGGTGGGGGCGAGACTATGATGAATAAGACCAGGTTTATCAACTATTTTTTATTGTAAAATACCACGAACCCGAATCGCGGCGAACGGAGGAATCGGATGGCATGATGAACAATGAGAGGGGAGAGGGGAAGGAGGCGGGGAAGGAGGAACAAGGGCGGAGACGAGATGGGGAAAACAGATGGTGAGATGGGACTAAAATTTTTAAAAAAAAAAAAAAATAGTGGAAGCACAATTCTGGCGGGGCTTAGGTATGCATTCGGACTTGGCCGGTCAAAACACTCTTCAGTTCGCTTGTAACTCAAAATATATCTCAAGTATAACCGGCAGAAAATAGCATGTCATATCGGTAGTGGCCCAGCATGAACACATAATGGTTACATAGACCGACATCGGGTGATAGAGACAGGAGTAGTTCATATTAAACCACCACACCTAGTAGCCAAGCTGGGTGAGCTTCTCGAACGATGATGCATTGTCTGATACTGCCTTTTGGCGCAACTTGACTGCGGCAAGCTATAGCCCGAGAGGTGAGGCGCTGTTACAAGGGGATTGACTTGCACTCATACCTTGCGCTCATGGAAGGCCTGGGCTTTGATTTTCCTCTTCTCCTCAAGGCGATCCACAACATCTTTGTAACCCCAACCGACCTCATGAGACAGGCGCTGTACTACTGTCAAACGGGCGGGCGACAGCGAATATGTGCGGGCACACCTTGACCGTGCAATATTTGCGACCAGGTTTCAACCTCAGAACCCTCAACGCCTCAGGCACCACCATCCGCTTCTTCCTGTCATATGGAGGGGGGACACCTTCAAAAAGTTTGAGACGTTCAAGAGCAGCAGCGCCTCGCGCGCTCTTGTGTGGGGTCATTCCGCGGATAGCCCGATAGAGAATTTTGGAGGGAGCTCGGTGGTGGAAGGGGCCAGACTTTTTCGGATTGACAATATGGCGTTTGTGGAGGAAATTGTGGTACCGGAGCTGCAACGATAAGGCCAACGCGCGAGAAAGGGATTTGGAGGAAACGCACTTTGTTTCGGAAAAAGCTGCCAGAGATATTGATTTCTTCACATCTGACGACGACGATTTTCTGGCCAGAAAGAATCTGCTTTGAAATAATCGAGGCCAGTCGACCAAGGAGATGCCCCTTGCCATCAATGACGATGGGTGTCGAAGAGAAGGTGGCCATGGTGAAGTCTACGCGTAGGTGGTGAGTACCGCGAATCTAGATTCGAGGTTTAGTTGTGGACCAACCTATGAAATGGGAGGAGACAGGATATGTTTTGTGGTCAGTTGTGCGGCCCAAGACTGCACGGATCTCTCACCTTGAGGAGTTGAGCGTATACGGCGTTTGCCCGAACTACTGTGGCTTACTGGCGCACAAACCTTGTTTTCTGCTGCATAGTTACTTTCGGCATCTCCCGGTCCAGCCCCTGACATGACTCAATATTTATTTCATCTACGCACACATCCTAACCAGCAAACTCCCACCTAGTCCCACCTTGATAGCGCCCAGAAAAATCCACCAGAAAAAGGTGTCCCGAATCTGGATACTGCGCCTGTCGGCTCCCATCTCCTCCGTTCGCACCGCAATGTGCCGTAGTTACATACAGCTGGTCGTTTTGGGGCCCTGGAAGTGGTTTGTAACAACCGTACACTGATGTCTTTTCAAGAGAAAAAAAAAACACCTGCCTCCGAAACAACAGGCCGTGATATTGAGCGCAGTCGGAAATACAATCTCAAGATCGATGACTCCCTCTGTCGAAAATCTCACGATTCGTGAGCCACCCCATCTGCATGAATATAAATTAGCCCCTCAACAGTGAGAATCACTCCAAACCTTGCACTCCAGAGATACCCCGCCTTATCGATGCATAATCCATCACAAAACGATTGTGGAGCAAGCCCAAGAGCCATCGCGTCAATAAAAATGCGCCGATTGGTCAGCACACCATCCTTGTAGTCATATGCGAGGATCTGATTGACGAGCGAGTCGGTGAAATAGCTAAAGAGGGTATTAGTATCGAGATATAGCCGAGCTGACAGCGACCGACAATGTTTTCTCATCGGGACTCCACCCCAAACCATTGGAGTCCTACATGTACATCAGTGAGAACCCCTTCAATATCTGAGCTCGAGAGTGCAAGTACAGTGAATGGTCCCTCGTCAGCCACCACACAGGTCCCGCTTAGAGGATCGTATCTGTACAACTTTCCGGCTACCTTGTGTTCTTCGGAAAAGATGGTGCCGGCAAAAAAGCGACCTTGGCTGTCGCATGCTCCATCATTGAAGCGAGTATATGGTTGATCCTCCGGAAGGAGGGGTTCGCTAACATATGTTGGCGTTGATTTTCCGTCAAGAAGCGCAAAACCCCGAGCGGCTGCACAAGCCAACTATGGATGAATCGGGTTCAACCGAAGGCTGTACCAAGCACAGTGAGACTCACTCCCAGACCGTTCCGCCGTAACACTAAGCACGAAACCGGCTCTTCAAATTGCTCAAAGTTGAGCTCGAGGCTAACCGTGTTGACGTGATAAACCTGGGAACGTAGAATGGTATTTAGCCTGGGTTACATTAGAGCCTTCACTGACCCTCTTCTCTGAAATGTCAACGAAATGCAAAATCGATGTAGTCGGATCATAGATGGGCCCTGTAGTAGGTGTGGTATGCGATTAAGAAAACACCCCGGCCGAGGTAATTAGACATACCTTCTCCAAGTATACAGCCGACCTGGAGCCAAGGGCGATCGACCACAATTTCTGTTTGGGGTGACATACGAAGCCAATGTTCGAAAGGGAAAGTGTTCTGTAATCATCAGTGACCATGATAGCTGGATTTATACTAAGAATAACATGTAGGAGGGGAGCCCAGGTCGTCGCGGGGCAAACTATTCCAAAATTGGACACTCCCGGAATGGTAAATGTGTAAGCTCAGTATCTTGTGGGCGGATGTATGTGGTACAATGGCACCGATCCAAGGGCCATGGCCCAGGAGGGATCTCAACTGGATCAGAAAATCTATATCACCAGATTCATTCCGGCATGGACTCAGAGAGTGTGGAAAGGAATTATATTATAAACGGATTTTTCCGGTAGACATAGGAATCCCTCATTGAGCTGGGAGTATTTACGAACACATGGAATGAGTGTGGGCTTGGACACAGATTAGGATTCGCACCTTCCGGAGTCTTCGCAACGTAATCAATAGCTGATGGGCTCATGAGTTATGAGCCACGCGAAAGTTCTAGCGGACTTACCCTGCTGCACTGTCTGAATCTCATCCGCCTCCGCGTCTGGGATTTCTATGGCAAATTCCTGGAGGGGGCATGGAGCAGGTAAGTGGGAGTATAAAACAATATTCATACCTCCTCCACGGCCATGACCACCTCTACTGCATCCAGACTATCCAAGCCCAGGTCTTTTGTGAACGAGGCTGCTGTTGTCAACTGGGATATAGCGTATGTATGGTAATAATCCTGCTAACGGAAGATATAGCGAACATACTTTGGCGGGATCCACTTTCTCAAAACCTTTCAGCACGTCAAATATACGCGTTTGAACTGAATCCTTTGACAGTCCAGCAGCTGCCGAAAACCGTGCGCGTAAACTAGGCTGTGCTATTGAGCGAGTGATTACCCATGACGAGCGAGGAAGTGAAGCCCTGGTAATTGCGCGAATGAAAGACATGAGCAAGATGGGTTCCCGCTACCAAACGAAGAGCAAAAAAAGTAATATTAACACCCCGCTCGGCTGCGGCCGGGTGGATGAGGATGAGTACTGAATACGAATATTAATATTGAGTGGTTATCGTGACCATGGTCACAGCCGATCAGTGGTCACATCCTAATTTGAATTTTGAAGTTCCTCACCAACTTGAAAGGAGAACACATTGTCCATCTGAAATCATGAAGCATGGGGTAGCCTTTCGCAAGTTCTCGAGGACTTCTTCTCATCGTATGCTAATGTTGAGGTACGCCTTACCCAGGCAAAGGTGTTTCGGTTAGCTCATTTTTCAAAGAAACCTGGTCACCTCTCTACTTGAGCACGAACAAATCCGGACTACGTTGCCAAAAGCTCGAGACACAGCTAGGTTGGCCGAGAAGGTGGGTTGGGTTGGTTTTCGTTGGTTACCCTACAGCTCAACATTTTGTAGATCATCACCATGGGCAAAAAGGGAGACAGAGCAGCGCAGGCACGCGCTTCAGCGTTCATATTGAAACCTTCCCTACTCCCCAAGTTATTTGGCACATTTGCTGAGCGATATGCACAACGCCCCGGAGGTTATACGCGAATCCATAAATTCGGCAACCGGAAGGGGGATAATGCCCCGCAAGCTATACTGGAGCTAGTCGATAACCCCAGAGACCTTCGATGGGAAATCACGTCGCGTGCGATAGGCTGGGAGATGTTGAAAGAAAAGCTGAAAAGCCAGAGACCAGTTTCCATCATCAACAGTGGCGCGCAAGGGACCCAGGAACTCATTGACTCGGAACGAAATGTGCCATTTGGAAACCGTGGTGGTGCACTGAGGCCGAAAACGCGTTGGAATTTACAGAAAATCCTCAAATATCGAGACCACTCTGCTACTAAAGACCTGAGCCGGAAAGTCGGAGAATACATGGCAGGTTTTAGTCCATTTGTGTCTATGACTGCTCTATTAACCACGATACCCTTAGGATCACCTACTTGCTACACCAATGGCGTTCCGCACGATTCACGAAGAGATGAAAGAGAAAAATCCTCACAACCCTGCCCCTCGGCCACGCGCAGGACAGACATTACCGGGGGAAACTCGAGCTGCATTGCATCTGTCGAGGGGCGACCTTGGACACAGTAGGCCCCAACCCAAAGGGCCTATCCTTGGCATGAGAACTGTTTTCGGACGGAAGTACAAAACCACATAATATTATTCAACTATCTTCTGATTTCAGAACTGGCTTGCTGCCTCGAGGTCATCAGCATTCAGCCAGTCCGCACCGCTTTCCAGTAGTTGCCTCCATACAGCGTCCCTTGCGCTGATGGGCCAACCCGGTGTATCCCAAAATCTCGCGGTGATGCCTCGACTGTGTGCATCACTGACGAATCGGGTGATATTTGAAAGCTGTTCGCTGCTGATATTATTGATTCCGCTCCATCCAACAGCCACCTCGTAGTCGGTGCTGGCTAAGGGTGAGAGTGTGCGGTCCCATGTCGTATTTGACACATCTGTGAGTCCAGTCAAAGGGGCATCAAAGAATACATCCCTGGGCGACAGCTTTTTGACATCCTCGAGGGGTGTATTACCCGTTCCGACGACGGTGACTGCGGATTGGGTTAGAGTCCCGTTGGCAAAAGTTGTTAAAAATCCAGCTCGACGAAGTGGATCCAATTCCTTCAAAACAAAGGGAAGAGTCCTTTAAAGAAAATCAAGAACCGGGAACTTTCTCAAACTGAAATGACTCACGCTACTCCATCGGTTTTCATATCTACCAGTAATTGCAATGGTGTGCCGCTGGATGTGTCGAACACGCCGCTATAGATGTGTTCGAGTTGGATGGGAATGATACATCAAGAAACATACTTGGGCCTAGTTTGGTTAACCGTGAACTGGTCCTTTGGATTTTGAAGCGTCACCATCTTGAGCAGTGGTTGGACATATAACGAATCGAATGTACGATCCTTCGTCAATGCTGCCAGTTCATGACCAACCTAAAACGAGATGCACTATTTTAGAGTATGGATACTTTATCTGAATGCGACCTACAAAGAGAACACCATCAACTAACCAAACGTCAGCCTCCACACTTGCAACCCCAAAGCTCACAGCAGTAAGGAGCGGAACATCGCGCCAATCTACGCCGTTGTAGAGCATTCATACGTGGAAAATGCACAGGGGATGGCTCACAGTCGTTATGGGAATGTATGGGCTTTGGGACGATATTTTGGGTGAGTTGGGTCGGATATTTTAATAAAGCCGAGTTTGAGGACTCAAGACTCGATATTTGGTCTATGATCCCAGGTTTACTGCTTGCACTATACGAGATCGCAAGTACAAGAAGAGGCAACAATAGATATCGCATAATCCGAGCGAGTTACGACGTATTAGTTGGTCAGGAGAATAACCCCTCACCAGGCCCACTTCCAGCATATTTAGGCAAAAAAAACATGAGTGGGAACTCGAGAAGAGAAGCTTACGACACATGCGTGTCTTCAGCTGGGTACATGGTGCTAGCGGTCAAGTTCAATTCATTCAGGAAGTCGTCAACTAACACCAACCGCAACGCTATCCGTGATCTCGTCACCTCTGTGCAAAATACGTCGGGGGCGGCGCAGGGATCACGGTCGTAGGGTCAGGCGCCCCTCAGCTGGTATTATGAGGGGTGTTGGGAAACTGTGCCTATATGAAGATGGTTGTTCCAGTCGTAGCACCTGATTCGACACGAAACCGAGAGAAGCCGAATATAGTTGTTATAATAGGATACCATGGGAGGATATGAGTCCATCGTGATACTAAGACCTGTCATTTGCACAAGGACAAGCAAAACTGATATCATATTTACCGTGCATGGTGGGTGCATCATTCAACAATTAGGAAATTATTCGATAACCTGGGTTGCCCATGACTTCCCCTCCGAGGGATTTCTGCTTTGAAACTGACAAGACCCACATGTAAGTGTAAAAATATAGCGGGCACGCAGTCCAGGTTAATCACTTCAGACATTTCTACACGTTTTCAACAGCCCCCAAAAACAAGCACACGCGAATAGCATGAGGCCTTTTTGCCATGGGAAAATTCTCCTCAAGTGCACCGATAATGCCCAAAAGTATTACTGTCCTGCGACACCAATAATAGATGTTGAACAGTGTTGATAATGTAAGTATACGGTACCAGGCCGGAGGGGCACCAACTCGCTCGGCTTCTGATCTTGATCCATGGCAAACCATTTCGCCAAATCTGACGACATCTGACAAGATGAAAGCATCCTAGAATGCTACGCGTGAGTCGCTATTCATTGGTGGGAGTATCATCTTCACCTCGGAACCAGAGCTATGGGTCGTTCCATACACAAAAACGATAATCGCGCCATAGGTGTTCCACAATAACGCCATTAACTGGGGGCATAGATGCTAATTGTGCCGGGATATTTGCAGCGTTGGTGAAGAGATGAGATATCTCGCAGCGAATGTCCCGCCATGAACGAGCACTAGACCCCGATTTAGCTTCAGGTTATGCATGATTGAAACCAGGTTCACTCACGTCACGTTGGCGACTTTGGTCTGTGTTTTTAGCGCGTAGCGATAGACGGAGCCAGAGTCAAGAACGAGAGAGATGGATTCTGCCGGGTGTAGCAGGACAATCGCACTCGTGCTCCGACCATAATCCCTCAAAAGCTGCAGGGTGACACAGTCGTGTGTGTCGTTGGTGAAATCGAGGAGGATTTCATAGCTGTGCAGAGGGGATGGCATGATGGTGGAGGTATCGCGGACGCAGACCTCAAATATAGTGAGGAGGCACGGTAGCTGGGAACGCCTGAAATGCGCAAGGCCTCTGGTGTTTGTTTGAGAACTGCCTGCAGGTAGAATGGACTGCTTTTGTCGATGTTACGGCAAGAGCTGTGATTGCTTCCTGAAGGTCAGCGAATCACTCGAGGGAGGAAGTCAGAAAATATACCTACGTATAATCAATCAGCTCCTAAACAACCTATCTGCATTTTATGTGTGACCCTCGAGGCCCAGGGCCCGCTAGAATAGCTCGGTGTTGCCACGTTAATTCTTATTGTCTGTGCCGGATAAGCAACTCTCATCAAGACCGAAACAGTCAAGCAAGTAACTGGGAAACAGTCAGGAAGCGAGGAGGCATGCATAAGCAATGAGGCATTGATCATCATAATGCCATGACAGAGGTTCTGTATAACCAGGCAGCGAGTCATTCATCCTATTAGATATACAGGTCAGGGTAAGTGAGTTCGTCTCGATTCGAAATGTGCATAGTGGTAAGGTAGATGTATCTAAAACGAGTGCAGCCTAGCATCTCTGGAAACCGTGTCTACTTTCGAGTTGAATTGTGGTTTACTCCAAGTGCATCTACATCTCCTTTGGGCTCGCGATAAAACGAGTCATCGTGATCGTAGCTCTGATTATAATCAGGTATAGCCTGTCTGCCGTTGGATACTTGGCGGCTAACGTTCGCTTGGGGAGGGTAAGATCCATTATACCTGTAATCGGAATTCGAGAGGGAATCTTGAGCTGTTTGGTGGGGCTGGCTCATGATATCCGCCACACTTGCGACACTTTCTTGCCGCAAATGGCCATAGCCTTTTGGGGTCGGATGTGGTGGTGTGTGGTCGGATTCTATCGATGGTCGAGAGTCCCAGGGATCGTTGCGATTATGCATTGGGATATTATTGTTGATATTAGCAGGATCGGCGAGCTGGTCATATTTGGCATGATCTCGGCGCTGTGAGTTTCCATAACTTAAGAGAACCAGATAGAGATATATCTTGTGAAGATAGCCTCATCAGAGAATTCATGTTAGCAATTGCGGGACCTACATGAAAGATGGCGAGCACCACCCACAAACCACCCATGATGCCAACATCCACCCACGGGAAGATATTGCACAGGGTTTGACCTTCACTTTGCTGGTCCTGTGAAAAGAAATCCTGAAGACAATTGGCCTGGGCCACAGAGTGTCGGGAGGCAGAAATGATGGCCCAGGCTGCAGCAACAGCAAATGCGGCAAGGGCAAGCAATGAATGCAAGCTAACGTATCGACGGAATAATATTGGTTTCTCCTTCGCCGATTGTCAGAATGCGATCCGCACATAGTGTGGTGTAAATTCACCTTTGCAACGCCAACGAAACCAAGGACTTGTACACCAGCGCCTACGAGACAGATGATGGCTAGTATCCAGGGCGCAAAAGAGGGGGTAGCTGCCCCGACAACTATAAATCAGCATTGAAATCAGAGCTTGTCCAAGAGGCTTGTTGTGGGCTAGACAAACGGGATGGTGTTGAGATTGAGAGAATGCCCACTAGAAGAGCCGATACGAATTGTGAGATCAAGGTCGCGTATATACCAGCATTGATGAGAGGGATTGCACAACAACAATAGTCTCTAGGCTTCATGTAAAAGGATGGGTTATGGGAGGAGGACAAGAGACGGTTGCTGTCCAGCCTTGGCTGTGCGGGTGATCGTCATCTCCACACTCTAACAGTCGTAAACATCAAATGAAGGATAGACCCGGGCCGTATTTAGCTTTCGATCCTTCAGACTCAACCACCATGCGTAGTTTCTCTCAAATTATTTTGCTTGCTACCTACTTTGCTTGCTCTACCTGTGCTACATCGATACAACAACAAAATCCAATTCAAGTCACAGATGTGGTTCACACGACCGACGGCTGGTCCTACACAGACTGTGGTAAAACATTTCCACATCCAAAGTATAACCTATCAACGGAAAAATTAGGCACACAAACCGATATTATACAAATCAAATCAATCACTGTTTCCCCGGATCCCCCGAAACCAGGTGAAGATTTGACTGTCGTAGTCAATGCCATTACCACCGGAACCATTGAGGTAATGTATACCGCATTTTGAACACGCACAGTGCTTACCTGTCCATCAGGATGGCGCATATGCCGATGTAACCGTCAAACTGGGTCTCGTCAAACTTCTTCACAAACAATTCGACGTTTGTACGGAAGCGTATGCATCTCATCCCCTCTCTGATCAGACTATCTGCTTACCAGTCGTTAGACGCAATGCGAACGCCACTATTCAGTGTCCCGTCGAACCAGGCGAGTATACCGTGCAGCACACAGTCGCGCTCCCGAAGGAAATCCCCAGAGGTAGGTTTGTCAAGTATCGTGCCATTGCAACGGCTCATCCCCCCGTGCGTCATAGCCAAGTTTTCGGTTCAGGTACGGGGATACACTGTCGAGGAGGAAGACATGCTCTGCTTAGACCTCAAGGTGGATTTCATGAAAAGGCCATTCCCAAAACTATGGTAGATGTCATCCGAGAACAATCTCCTCATGCACAAATCATTTGAGATACCTACATAGTATATGACGTAATACGATTTTCATGAAGTGACTCATTTGCGCACCATAGTACCAATACTACCATGCGCCGTTTTCAAGTTCATTCAATGGCGTCAACCATGGCAACAGTCTTACCCACCAGAGTGGCATCAACGCAAACGCCCCACAAGCTTCAGTATATCCTTATCCTGGATTTCGAAGCTACCTGTGGCGACGCAGTTCCCTCCAATGAGCAAGAAATAATTGAATTTCCAACTCTTGTATATAACATGCAACATAGAGTAGTAGAGTCGACGTTTCACAGCTATGTTCGACCCGTTCGACAGCCCAGGCTTACCGAGTTCTGCACAAATTTGACTGGCATAACACAGGTGGGCCTCTGTCACTCCGGTTCAGGTTTCGCCACCTAACTAATTATCATACTAGGACGTCGTGGATAGAGCCCCCGCGTTCCCCACCGTGTGGGCACAATTCAACGAATTTTTGCAGGCGCAGGGTGTCTTCAATGTCGCCGGAAAGTACATTTTCCTCTCATGCGGCCACTGGGACCTCCGGACAATGCTTCCCAAACAACTTGCGCTGGAAAATCTAGGTCCGCCTGGACCAGCCTTTGAGACCTGGATCAACGTAAAAACCTCGTTCAGAAAACTCTACGGAGGAAGAAATAACGTGGGGATGATGGGAATGTTGAACAAGCTGAAAATCCCTTTGGAGGGCGGGCATCATTCGGGCATCGATGATTGCAAAAATATTTGCAAGATTGTGCAGCGCATGCAAGAAGATGGGTGGAAGGCCAGTGAAAGAGACATATTCCTGAAATAGCGTCCTCAGGCCTTTCGGCAATATTAATGTAAGTGGCTGATTCCTTCATCTGCTCCACGGCTTACCATATGGTAGAAAACATCACTGCACCAAGTCAAGACTCCATCGCCGCCCAACCTCTTCTACCTGGGGATTACTAGGACGCCTATATGTTGTCCTCTTTCTCCCAAATCTATTCCCGTATGATTAAGCCCTGCAATGGAGACAATTGACGTTTGCATGATTAAGCGAAAACAATAAGGATGGTCAAATGATGGCTTCTTCACGTTTAGCAGGTGACCTGCATCCAAAACGCATTATTGTTGTTGGCAAATAGTGCACAGGCCTAGCGCTTGACCTACCCTGATGCCTACGAGCACTGTACCTTTCGAGGTGCTCTTCGAGTTCACAAACAATACAGCGGATGCCGCTACTTTGCAGCTTACCCGAGGGGGGGATGAAGCTCCTGCTGGAGGGGGAATGATACTACTCCACAGTTCAGAAAGCGTGTCATTGGTGTTAAATGCAGGATCCACTTACAAGTATGCCCTCAAGCAGCGGGGAAGCAAAGCGTACATTTCGTGGGTCTGCCTCTCGTACACATTCTTATGACTTGGTTGACGAAGTCCGGCCAAAGTGTTAAAGCATGGCAGGATACCCAATGTAATGTGACGGATGTGCTGGCGGGAATATTGGATCCAGAATCCCCTTCGTGGACACCAATTCAAGGTATAACTGTCACCTGCAACGGGAACTGAAAAAAACAGGTTAGTAACACGACAACAAATCTGCAATAACTTTGAAACTGGGTTGAATAGGTTCCGAATGAAACGCCCGTCGTTATTTGAGCATTCTTGGGCAAGATAGATTCAAAGCACGGATAAAACTTGGAAACCATATTATATTTTATTATCGGTTGATCGATTCGATTTTTCCAACGGTTGCAGGACCCGCCATGGGCTTCCGGTGAAACCTCATTTCACCGTGACTGTGCAACTCCCATTGGCTGTCAGATTTAGTAAATTTCATTCAACACATAATCTGATTTTCCCCCCACCTGGTTGTTGAGTTGTTTCTATCACTTGCCCAAGTGCAACCAGGCATCGTACATGGTTGAATCAAGGCGGCTCCTTGCCTGACCAGTGAGGTTTTCTGGCTTAAGGGTCCTATGATAGCACACTGCACAGCCACAGATCGCAACTTTCTGAAATTAGATTTTGTGCCATCGCTAGATAAATAAATTTGACGGTGACCGTCGTCTGAATTATCCACTCATGCCCAAAAGTGCCAAGAAGAGAAAGGAGAAGACCGCTGATTTTACTGTACGATCTTACAGTCTATGCGAGACCTGAATATCCATATCAAGCCACTAGAAAGTCAAGCTTAAGCTTGGAAAGGGCAAAGCAACTCCAACCAATGTAATAGACACCTCTTTCAAGGCGCGCTGTACGTTTCCCTCATCTGACGAGCGCTCCATTGGCTTGATTGGATTGTACAGCCATTGTGTTACCTACACAGAGCATAACCGTCACCAAAGACAAGAACGCACCAACGACTAGACGGCAGCTGACGTTCGAAGATCTGATCACCCGTATAAAACACTATAGTGCTGGTATCCGCACAGGTACGCAACACAGACGTCTTTTTTTCTCCGACCAAACACTCCCTAGATGCGCTCACAGGGTTGAGGGAGCTGCTCGAAAATAATTGGGAGATGCTGGACGCTTGTCTGACGACATTGCTCAATGCGACCGTACGGCTTATTGGGGATGAGGTTAGTTTCTACTATTCAATCCTCAGCTTGTTCATGGCTAGCCCCGCAGGATGCTGGTGTTCGGAGAGTGATCATATCGTTTTTTTCATGGCTTTTGCCGCGAATAGAGCAGGTAGATGCTATGTTGGTGGTATTTCATCAGCTCACGTTGTACAACTCTAGGAACTATTGATCCCCCATTCCCCCCTTCTCCTCCTTTTCACCACATCCGCACAAACCCATATATTTCCAGAAGTTCGTATCGACGCCATACGCGTGATCAGCATCCTTTTGGAGTGTATTCCCCATACGGTGGTTGCTGGTTGGAGCGAGGAAAACTCAGGCCATGGAAGCCGTGTGTTGGGGGGCTACCTGGGCATCCTCAGTGCTGGGACCACATTCGGGGAAATAGACGGTTCTAGCCATTATTCTCTAGACATTTTTTTTCTGACTCAATTATTAGGACACATGAAGGCCACATCAGCTGCAAGCGTTGTGCTTACACCTGCTGTATGAGTCTTTTTCATGCTATGAGCTCCTGGATTCCCCGTTAACTACCGTTTGCCCTAGTCAAAACTCGTTGTTCTAAAGTCCCTCTCGATATTTCTCGAGACCGCGCTGACCGCATCACATATTAGAACCTCGTCCCCGTTCCAGACATCAGAGCCGTGGTATCTTCAAGCCTCGTTTACAACTCCATTTGCATATAACACTTTTGCTGGATCCCTCCGAACTTCACCGCCCGACCAGCATCGATGCTGGCAGGCAGAAATTGACCCGGACCATGATGAGTTCGTGGGTGGTATAAGTGCGACGGACCTTTCGCGTGGGGCCCGCTGGGACCTCCAGCAGCTCTCGGATACAGCCCCTTGGGTGGAAACACTCACCAGCGGTGGTACAACACAATTACATGACTCTACTTTTGTTGCAGTACATTTAATTATTTTCCGACGTTTGCAACACACACCTGAACCTACGTAGCATCTAGCAAGAACGTTGCACTCGACACTGATCTCAACCTTCCTCGATTGTGCCCCCGCTGTCTTTTCACCCAGTTCCAGCCCGCCCGAAACTGAATTACAGTTGGTCTCCACTGTGGTCCAAATTCTGGGTGTATTATACAGCAGGATTCTCCGAACGTCCTCTTCTTTGGTTTGCTGGTCCTATCTCATACATGCGGTCTCTCACTCACGGCATTTTAAGGGATCAGAAAAAAATGGGGCTGCTATTGAAGACCTGGGAAATATCCTTGGCCACATGACACCATATTTTCCCTTTACACCGCAAGGCGGTCGTGACATCAAGGTTGGTGGCCAATACCTCCAAATATCGTCATGTCAATCTCTTAGACTGAACAGGCTTTTCAAGATCTCAATCTGATTTTTTGCCGACTTACATCATTCCTGATTTACGAGTCTGAAACCGTGTCCGGACATCGGAGAGCGTTACACACAAACGCGGGCTCACGTAAACCAAAGAATGCGCTCCCCATGCAGATAGGCAGAGTTAGTGGGTATGTCACCCGTCTTCTCGGAAGTGGAAGTGGCCGTCAGCTTGTGCAGCCACTTGCGCCGGAAGCATACACTGCCCTCTTGCCCACCATCTGGTCATTGTTGAACGATCCTGTCATAACTCAAGCAGCCATCTCTACCGAGGTGCTCCAGGCTACCCTACAACACGCTATAAAGACTTCATCAAAATCCAATCTCAAGAAACGTACTATTCAATTTATCTCTGGGATAGTACTGGTAAGTACGACGCCGGCATCATTTATGACTATATTACTAAAAACCAGTGTCTGCAGTTGGAGACCCAACAGGAATATCTAGGTAACTTTCATCTCGGGCGGAATTCTGCAGAAAGTGAGTTATTGGAGGAATGGGTTGGCCTTCTGCCCAAAGTATTGTGGGAGCTAGGGTCGTCTGATATGGACACTTCCGAGGTGAGTGGGGAACGGGACGCCGCACCCATGGATCAATATTGATTCTCAATTTCTGGAAGATGATCCTCCGGCTTGTGTTACGCAGCATGCAACGTAAATCTAAGCTACTCCAACCTGAAAAAGTAAGGATATTACACGAGCCCTGCTCCTATCAATCAGTTTCCTTACTTCCGTCCCCCTAGACGTTAGTTACCCTCCAAGCTCGCTTGGTGCCCTACTTTAGCATCGAACATGCTATCCGCGGCCACGTTCCAGGCCCTTTCTGCAAGTTACCTGAGCAGTCGGTGGTTTGGCAGCTTGCATTGGATGTAGCAGCCACATTGTTATCACAGGGGCAGTCGTCGATCGATCAAAACACAAATTTGCTCTTGGCGATCGATACTGCTACGAAGGATATCTCCCATCGTAGTAACTATTGGCGTCGTTTGCACCATGTCCTTGTGCTGTAAACAGCTCCATAGCACATTGTCTCCAGAGCAATCTGTGAATACATTTCAATTCCCAGCATACTGTTTGCTGTATGTAGAACACCAGGTCGTAGAATACTTTGCTTAGCGCAAGCGTATACAGGACTATTGCATGTAAACGACCAAGGCACCATCGAGCACGCTCGTTACAAATTAGAGTAGCCCTTTCTAGCTGCTTCCATCCTGAATCACAGACAAGCAGGGATGGAAGAGACGCGTCGAGCGTAGAGGACTTAGCGAGGAAAGGATAGGTATAAACAAAGACCAGAAATGGGGGGGAGTGGGAATGGGAATAAATCAGGTCAACCACGATTTCAAGCCCATGACCATTGGATACCAGAAATCCGACCACGGCCAGGATCAGCGAGTTTATTGAAAGCAGCCGGGGAGAAATCGAGATCAGTCTTAGCACAGCCCTCACAGCGATCAGTGATTTGGACCGTGACAGTCTTTCCTTCAACTAAATGATGAAATGGTGAGAACTCCCGAGGTAAGGATCTGCATGTTTGATGCTTACACTGGACATTGACAGATTTCCCACAGATTGGGTTAGTGTTTGGGTTAACCCCGTTATATCCACTATAGCAAGCAAAACCGTTAGAAAAGAGACACAAAATGGGAGAGGAAAGAACAGACGGGACAGTGTCATAAAGGAGGTGAGAGACAGCCGCAATGAAGTCACCATCATTGTTGGTTATGCCACAAGAGCCAAGGCCAGCTGAGGAAAGTAGATCAGAAACTGACAGCAAAACATTGCATGGATAAAACACACTTGCGTAAAAAGTACCTTGAGGGGGTTGAACGCGTTAGACTGGGTGAAGGGACGCATTGAAGAAACGGCGTACCTTGACCGGTTTGGGTACCAGCCATGAAACTACCAAAGGGGTCACCTCCGCCGCCACCATTATTGGAAGGAGGGGGTGAAGGTGCGGGAGCTGGCTGTGTAGGCGAGGGGGAAGGTGCTGGTTCTTCCTTCGGCTGTGGGGATGGTGTGGGCTCGACCTTTTCCTTTTCGCTGGAAGTAAACTCATTGAGGCGAACGGGTGTTGATGATGATTCAACGGGAGAGGTTGTGGGCGAGGGGGGCGGTGCAACGGAAGAGGAGGGGGCTTGTGCAGCAACGGAGGAGGAAGGGGCCAGTGCAATAGAGGACGAACGGGGTTTGCATCTTTTACGACTCTGCCTTTTCTTGAGTAGAGAAGCAGGGACGTCTACGGGTACTGGAGCTGCTGCCCGAGCAATTGCCCTGTGGTGAGTGCTGCGAGAAAGATGGTATGGGGTGGAGAGAGCGGAGACAGAGACAGAGAGGGCGATGCAGAGGAGGGCGAACTTTGTGAAGGCCATTGTGGTTAGTTGACGGAAAGACTGACGGGGGGGGGACACGCTTATATATGATTAACAAAAGTCAAACCAAACGAGGGACGCGGTCAACGGGCAATCAGCAGATGAGGGACAAGAACAGGAAGCACAACGAGCCAAACACAAACACACATGAAAATTTAAAGGCAAATGGTGACTGCCGATTCACGGCATCTCACCAAGGTCTGCCAAGATACTCACCCTTTACGCATGTCTTCAAACATACTCATACGGGCTCTAAACAATGTGTGCGCGTCTCATCAGATAATTAGATGGTATTAAAAAAAAACACACCTCATGTTGATATCATTGGAAATGAAACGGGGTTAATGTGCAGCTCGAAAGAATTTTGAGGCGTTATCCCCTTCCCGGAATTCCACAGTGCGATCAGCATGTCATACAGCGTCAGCCATGACAAGGTGAAACATGGGGGGACCTAGATATGCAAAACATGGTCTTGGGCTTGACCGTTCCCGCTGTCTATCAAACGACCAGACTATTTATAATTTAGTTTGTTGGGGTTACATGAGACGTCCAGCGTCCTGCTGTAGTATCATCACAGAATAAGACAGGCCAGCGCAAATCATATGCGTCACTCCCAGGTCCACTTGATGCCAGCAACGCGCCCGCGACCCATGACGACATCAGCTTCCCCAGTGATGATCGAAAAGGCCGCCGGAGTAAAATCAAGATCACCCACCGCGCAGCCTTCGCAACGGTCAGTCACCTGGACTCGTACGCTTCTCCCTTCGACTATGTAGAAGAGGGCGGTCAGCATCATTGCTTTGGTGGATGTGGAGTTTGCTCACACTCAACATTCAAGAATTTGCCGCAGATTGCGTTGTTATTGGGGTTACCACCCTTGACATATCCACTGTTGGATGATGAGCCCCATAAAATAGCTGAATTGTTGAAGGACCGACGGGTAATTGTCGTAAACCAGGTGAGAGACAGCAACAATTGCATCATTGTCATTGTTCGTGATACCACAAGCACCGAGGGCAGCTTTAAAAAAATGGATCAGAAGAAGAGCGTGGGGCACCATGCGGGGAGTACATACGGTGGTAGTAGGTACCTATCATAATTGATTGACTACAAATTCCGAGTTATGGGTGAGGGGACAATACCTTCACCGGTTTGGGTGCCGCTCATGAAACTAGGCAAATTGCCACCACCACCGTTGCCGGGAGGGGAAGGGGAGGCGGTTGGTGCTGGCGCAGTGACATGCTTTGATGAAGTTTGCGGGGGGGCGGGTTCTACAGAGGATGGCAGTGGAGTAGAGGTTTGTTTAGATGAAGTCGGCGGGGAAGCAGGCTGCGAAGAGGATGTCAGCGGCGGCGCAGGGGCTTCTTCCGCGAACAAGGTCTGCGTGGGAGCAGGGGACGATTCCGCCAGCGAAGGAGTCTCTTGCTTAGCCTTCGGGGACTGTGTACGCTCACTGGTGGGACTAGCCGAAGAGGATATTACTTTGGGGCTGGGGGCAGCAGCCAGAGAGGAGGGCGAAATTGAGCGGGATTGACACCCCTCGCGGCCCCTCTTCCCGACCGTGGCGGCACGGTGGTTAAGGGGCATTGAAGCCGCTGCCCGCGCGACCGCCCTATGGTGCGCACTACGAGGATAATGTTGAGGGATAGAAAGAGCGGATGCACAAGCGGAGAGGGCGACACAAAGGAGAGCAAGCTTTGTGAAGGCCATTTCGAAGGTGAGAAACGAGTGGTGGGGGTGAAAACTAAAATGTCGGTTGGAGGCATCTTTCTCCAACTTAAAGGAAAAGTTTCTGAGGGACCAATTAATGAAATTCTGGTTAGCACGGAGAACAACGGTTCACCGTGAAGCCCAGCTCGAACTTCCCGATTGTTAGGCTTCGCGACGGTATAGACCGGCTACCTCCTCCCTGGAGCAACTTGAAAGACCTTAGCGACTGCCAGAAATGAAGGAGACCGCGTCAGACTACTTGAAAACAAGAAGGTTGACAATGATAGGAGTAGAGTTGACTAGGATGAATGCGTACGAAAATATGATAGGCGACCCGATCATAACGGTGTCAACGAAACCAGGGGATTAACTTATGCATCGTGACGACTCGAGGTCAAGCGCTGTTAGCGCCCCAGCACAGGTGACAAGCGCAGACGAGGCTTCGAGCGTGACTGTAGGTAATCCAAACCCGAAGGCCTCCATCAGAGCTGAAGTACCTGAAGTCGGATAAAAGGTTAACGCAGTATGGTACTACAGTGAGTAAGAACGGCCGACGTCAAGTTCATGATAATCGGGCTTGAGATCAAGTTGCTGAGAAGATGGTGTACAAGCAAGATTATTATTATGCCAAGTATCCAGGTAATAGGATTATTATTACCTATCCGCGGCGTCTACCCCGCTGCTGGCCTTTGCTGCATACATTTTCACCAACCCCGTGCCGGCCGTCCCTTCAAGGCTTTTCCCATATGCGTCAATCTGGCCCAATAGCAACACGCTCTCCAGCCGACTGGGCTCTGCGGGGATTTTGAATAATCGGGCAACATCCTCCTCTGGTAACGGTGCAAGCCCCTGTGCGACCCGACCAGCATTTTCGTCCTTCCTTTTAGTCACGTAATTTTCGGCCCTTGCTCGTTCCCGAGCAATTTGTCGTGACAGATACGCAATATTACCCTCTTCGGTGCGGTAGTTGTCCACTGCTTCCACGATCTGTTCTAGATTCCGTGCAATACCTGCTGTCCCTAAATCTAGAGTAGAAAATGACGGTTTCAGCGCGGCGACCTGGGTGTGTTCCGGCCTGGGGTCCGAGAGGGGCGAGGGACTCGTTTGGGTTAGTGATCCAAGGAACGAGCTTAACAGCGGGTTTGTACGGATTTTGAGAGGCACCTCCTCCAAGATTGAGGAGAACGTCAGTCTGTGGCTGATCAAGCTGTGAACAAGTATTTTAAGAACACGCCGCGTGCTCGAAGGTGATTCCGCATTACCTCGCGGTACTAAAGTTTGATTTCTTGTACGCATCCAAGAAAGCTGCCGTCAGTCGGAAGGCCCGGAACGATGAATTCCCCCTCGCTGTCTGTGAGAGATCTGTTCTGAGGATTACCAAGCTGGGACGCTTGGAGAATTGAAGTGCAGCTCACCATGCACAATTACGACACCCCCATGCCGGAGCTTTTCTTGGTGGATGGCTTGCGTATCCACCAATGTTTGATTAAAGAATGCCCCGAGGGTTGTTGCCTGGTAGAATCCTACAACACTGTCATCTGCCTGGACTTCCTTCAGAGACCTGAGCATCGACGCCTGGTAGCGGGCTGGCATAATTTAGAGGTGATCTCCGCCTTCGTGTCCAATGTTGCATACCAATGGATTTAGTTGACTTTTCGTCTTCATCTGCGGCATGATGCGGCAGTGGAAAGGAATTGGACACCTCCAGAGTACCATCAAGGTCTAGTCCCAATAATAGTCCGTGCGCGGTTGATGAAGGTGCCTCTCGCGCATGTTTTTGGATCTTTGTCACGACCTAAAATACAAGATGAATCCTCATGGATGGCACGATCCAGGAGTCTACTTGCCGTCCCATCAAGTTGGACAACCGTCAGTGGGATATCAGCTTCGATGTCGATCACTTTGGACATGGATGCAGGGATGGCTTCATATGTAGGAGCAGCGGGGGCGGGTGCCGCAGAAGGGGCTGGAAGGGAGGCGGCGAGCGCCGCGGCCATTGATGTTGCCATTATGAGAGTTGAAGCAAGAAATTGACGAGTGCTTGACACGAAAAATGCAATATAAGGCTCTTGCCAAGCAAGGTCAAATTTTGGAACCTACACTATTGAAAGGGTCCCATCACCGTGCGACGGAGAAATGTCAAGCTCTCACTTCAAGATTTCAATAATCCATCTCCAGTCATTTCCAAGGTTTGCGTCCACCGTTATGTATCTTCTTCATGAACAAGAGATGGAAACGGCAGCACACGATGGCTTACATAATAACATATTCAAACTCAGGTGGATCAGAGAATGGATCAGACACTCGGAACCCGCCAATTCCACTCCGTCGCCTTCAGCTGTGCCCTTTTCGCTTCTTGTCCGTCTGCATCTACATTCTCTCCACCTACCTCCTCTCCTATCATGCTAATGTCAAGGTCTGCGAGGATAACATTCCTTCTTGTCATCGACATCATTTTTTTCTTTGTGGAACTTGTTGTCGGTGAGTCGTCTGCTAGTCTCTGGATGTAACATCCACACCTTCATTTTCCAAGGTTATGCAGTAGGCTCCTTGGCTCTTGTGGCTGATAGCTTCCACATGCTCAAGTCTGTCGCCTCCTCTTTGATCGCGATAGCCACTTATGAATAAGTGATTAGTGATGTCATGAGTCTCATTGTGGCTCTCTATGCTATCAAAGTGTGTATGCCACCTCCACTCCGAGCACATCACTCAGCCTAGTAAAGCTCACAGCAACTACATCCACCGACTCTCGCTATTCCTATGGTTGGCACAGGGCCGAAATCCTCGCCGCTCTTATCAATGGTGTTTTTTTACTTGCCTTGTGTTTCTCCATTTCGATAGAGGCATTGCAGCGCTTTTTCACCACACCAGGCAGGCAATTCGCGTTAATTCATACTAGCCATTGACAATCAGCCCGAGTACAGAAATATCCAACCCTCGCCTGATCGTGATTGTTGGCTCTCTTGGACTCGCATCCAACATCGTGGGCTTGTTCCTCTTCCATGGTGTGTGCAACGCCGGTCGTTTGCTCATTTAATTCTTACCTTATCAAAGAGCATGGTCACTCTCATAGTCACCCCCCTAGCACGCCTGTATCCAGACCCGCAAGCATAAATGCAACCACCCCAGAGACACCCACGATCCCAATATTAGTGTCCGTAAAGAAATCCTTACCAACCCATTCTCACACGCGTTCTCGTTCGCGTCCGCGATCCGAATCATACACTTCGCTATATGGGCACCCTGCCGCAACACGCGCGTCCCTGGTGCAAACCGCGAATGAGATCGCATCCGCCCGATCCCCATCCCCTACAAACCATCGTCAATCCTTGTCTCAGCCGCGCGTTTCCTTCGATGCAGACAGTTCCCACCGGGCATTGTACTCTATGAATTCAGCAGATCCTTCCACTAGCATCCACAGCCCACATCCTGGCCGCGCCTCCACCGAAGATACGCCGCTCCTTCATGACGACCATATTCATGACCAGTCCCCAAACTCACCAAGGGAACATGCACATACCCATGCGGGCTCAATGAATATGCGCGCCTTGGTTCTCCACGTTCTCGGGGACGCACTTGGGAATGTTGGAGTGATTTCCACAGGACTCATCATTTGGCTCACTTCATGGGGCTTCAAGTATTACTTTGATCCTATCATCAGCCTCGTTATTACAGTTATAATTTTTTCCAGCGCGTTGCCCTTAGGTATGTCAAGTGGCCTTTGAGTTTTCGTATCTCGCTTATCTCTATGTAGTTCGCAGTGCTTCATTCATCCTGCTACAGGGTGTTCCATCCACAGTATCACTCGACGAAGTTAGGAGTTCTATTTTAGATGTCGATGGGGTTTTGTCCTTGCATGAACTACACGTGTGGCAACTGTCTGAATCAAAGATCGTGGCCTCCGTGCATGTGCTTGCATCCCGCAACCACGATTTCATGCCCATCGCGGCCAAGATTAGGAAAGCATTGCATCATCATGGCATCCATTCAAGTACAATTCAGCCCGAATATCATCACCCCAAAAATGCGCCACCCGAAGCTCATTTGAAGGTCTGTCACGGTTGATTTACGATTGTCATTCGCACTGATCAAAACCAATTCACCTTTCAAGACCACAGGGGATACATCATGCCTAGTTTTGTGTCCTGAGGACCAGGAGTGTGACCCAGCGGAAAATGCCTGCTGCCGTAGGTGTCATTTCACGAGCATCCATTCCATGCCTTAAGAGCTTACCCCTCACAGCTCCTCTCCCAGTTGATGTATAAGCACTACGCCCAGTGATTATTAAGTGGTAGCGAGTCAATATTTACGCGGCACATCAAACAATTAAACAACTAGTCATATCCCTAATCACTCATAAACGCTGGGAAGTTGGCTACAAATGCTTGTGATGACGCCAACCGTTGAAAAATCGCGTCGCTTGTATGACTGTGCTTCCTTCCTCGAAGGTCACTCGCAAACCTTCGCGCCATGGCTGTACATGGCTGCCCTAATGAAAATGGGCGATCCCCAGGGACGGATCGAGACGCATATTCGAGATATAATGCAGCAGTTAGAGCGGAACATATGACCATCACCAAAAGCTCGATGTTCACAGCTTGTTCGGCGGGCTGATCATCCATCAGGGCCATCAGTTTGGGTGTCACAATGTGTAAGAAGATGGGTAGGAGTGGTGGCGAGGCAGGCCCGCGAGGCATAGTGAGAACAAAAGTTGCGATACGCTTGCTATTTTCCAGATCACCGAGACTAGCCGACAGGACGAGTTCGGACCAAAGAAGGTTGAGAAATTCGGTTGGCGGGGTAAATTTTAGACAATGCTCCACGTCCAGAATGAGGGCCTTGCCCGCTCGGGCAGCTATCATAACATACTGGATGGTACGCCGAGAGTATTCTTGCAAGGAGACCTGGAGATGGGGAGGATGTGGAGTTGGTTCTAAAATGTGGGATCAGGGGCAATTGGATCGGGGATGATAACAGTAGGCTTGGTACTGACCTCCTTGTATGCCAAGCGCCTCGGTAACGGCTCGTCGTACCGTAACCGCGTCAAACGCCGCAACGTTCCAGTTTTTATTTGAAAGGAGCGTCAGGATCCGAGGGCCGCATAGCGACAACACAGGGCGGGGACACGAGGGGGAAAGAAGGAGGGTCTGTAGGATTTGGAGGTGCGTCTGTGCGTTGCCGTTTCTGGAGCCATCATAATTCAAATATTGTTTTGCTCGGCGGCACACAAGAGGACTTACCCCTTTTGTTTTACCTCCCCCAAAAGGGCTTTAATAACGCCAACCAATGTCCAATTGAGCAGAGGGCCCGTGAAATATGAAACGCCATTGTTGAGGGTATCCGTATCAATTTTTTGTACCAGGTTCGCTTTGATGGCTTGGGAAAATAGTGTAGCAGATATTCGGAGTAGTGTTTTCGGCTGTGTCGACCTAGAAGGATTCATCGATGGGTGAAAAGAAGGGAATAAGTTCAGTAACCTCAAGATTGTGTCCTCTATCCCTTCGCTACCACTGTCAAAGAGTGCTTTGAACCACGCAGCGAAGGCGCTCGCATCCTCCACGGAGAGGTGGTCAGGAAAATATATGATGTCCGTTGACCGAAGGAAGGCAGGTGAAACAGACTTGTTACCAGCTGTTAGGGTGTCAATGTTGAGCTGTAGAAAATTTAGTGGTAGGTGTAGCTTGGGTGGCAAGCAAACTCACGCGCAATCGAGATGGGATGTATTGAACTAACAGTATAACATTTCCAAGGTGGCTCATTGCTGTTTGAGGATCGCCTTGAATAGAGGTAAGAGAAATGACGCGGGTTAATCATTCTATAACCTACCAACTGTTTCGCAGTCATATTCCTCTAAGAATGAGAGTGCGTGAAGAATAAGGTCAGATATTTTGATGTGTATCGCCAGGATGTCCAGGGCAGTGTCACAACTGTAGAGAATTTGACATATATGGCTGAGGGATTCGGCATCGAGAACCCTAGTAAGAGACGAGATTTTCTGGGACAGTTGAATGAGCTAGTAGGAATAGTGGATTCAGGAGTACCTTCAAAATAACCTGAGAAAACCTATCATGGCATGTCATATCTTTCTCAACGCGATCCATCCACATCAGGAAATCATCCAAGGTTACTTCCGGGCTAAGTTTCGAGTCCAAGTATGACTGTTCAGCCTAGGTAAGGCAGTGTGAAAGCGGTGAACAAACGCGAACCTCGAAATCAGCGTGACCAGCCTCTTGAGCTTCCGTATGCAAGCGTGGTGTGCTTTCATTTGATATGAGTGGATCCAATTCCACCGCAAACGGTGTGTCAATAAGTTTCACGTTAATCAGCTGTTGTAACAAGTCTCGCAGGAAGTACCCTGGCCTGGATCAAATTATAGAAGTTCTTCGATGTTGCGTGAGCAACTCACATATAGTCCTCCGCATGCCTTGGCCCAGCCACACGAGCCAAGGTATGCTCGCACTGGCTGACGAGGTCAGAATTGCGGAAGGCGGAGACTATTGCACTTTGGAGGGCCCCCCGCTTATGGAGTTTTAGCAGGAATCCAGAGCATTGGGGAAAAGGCGGTACCAAATCACTTTGAGATAGCCCCTCGCCCTTTAGAGAGTTCTCAAAGATCACGAGGAGATGTGGAAGCTTCAGGAATTAGGAGTGCTTTCGTCAGTAATAAGAAAGTGGGCCCACCCGTCCAATAATGAAAAAATTCCAGCCAAGGCAATCTGAAGGGCTTTGAGCGAGGGACGTTAGTGCAGCCAATAGTAACTGCCTGTAAAATATCTTGGGCGACCATGAAGTCCACCTGAAAACACCCATAAGTAGCACAACAGGATTGGTACCCCAACCTGAACCAAATATGTGGGCTCTACTAAAAACCTACAATGCTATAGATGATTCGTTACCATGACAGAGTGAGAAAGACCTACGATGTGGTGTAACAAAAGGCTCAGGCTGACAATATCGGTTTCAGAGGCGGGACCAAGTAGATCGCCTTTGCCCAACGCTAGCTGCATAGTGTGCATCATCTGGGCCTCCCTAGCAATTCTTGCATCGTCCCCAAGGAGGAGGTTGAGAGAAACCACAAAATTTTCCAATACCTGGCGGACGTCGGGTGCGAGAGGGAAAGTATGTAGAATGTCACTGGCGTCAGCAAAATGATCCATGGCCTGAGTCGTAGAGATTTGGGAGAGGTCAGAAATACAAGCAAATAACAGAATAACAAGTTCGGAGGCAGACTCTGTAAGGTGGTGAAACTGGGATATGGACAATGAGTGGGCTGTTCGCAGCAGCGCCAGAGCATCTTGAATTATATTCAAAATGGCGGGGGTGGACGTGGTCAAAGGCACAATCGAACCGGCTTGTGACAGGCCAGACGCATAGTGCGCATCGAGCGCGATGCGACAAAGCGTGTCGAGGGTGACGGGAGAATGGAGTTCTGGGGAGCGCGCGGCCTGCAGCAATGTAGTCACAAAGGTCGCGATGGAAATCATGCCTTCCTGGATAGCGCGAACGAGGTAAGTTTTCAAATCAGGATCCCCGGGATATGAGCGGTAGAGAACCAGAACCGAGTCTGAATGTATTGTAAACCAGTGGTTATCGAAGGGTGGTACACTACTAACTGCTGAGGCTGTTTTCCGTGGTTGAGGCTGTTTCTGGGATATGGAGTGTGGTGTCTTTCGACACATAAAGTTTGCAAAGATCCAACCACTGGTGCAAACCGTTAATTATTCCCTGAGGGTGTGTAAAAGGTTGGAGACGAACTTTGGATGCAGGTATCCCACTCTGAAAGCAATTTCGCGTCAAGTCGGCCAAAGACATGTTTGCAACTTGCCAGTTGGTCTCAAGTAAGTAAGCAAGCTCGAAGTCAATGGATCCGTGGCAGTTTTGAATTTTTAAGCTTGTGATTGGGGCTCGCAATATAGTATACAACTATGAAGAACTATCCCAGTAGCCCAATAACTGGGATGTATAAACATTATTGACAGAATATCTAAAACATCAACCAAGGTTCTACACTTTGGCAATCAACCTCCGCGTTTCTTGGGGTGTGAAATGCAGAATGATTGATAGTACTTTCACAAGATTTGGCTATAAAATATGTGGTTTAATGAGGGAAAGGGCGTTGCAAGGCACATACCCTCATTTCCTTGTGCTCTAAAAACTGGAAAATCACATTTCTGAGATATTCCAGGTTGACTTCCTCCTCGTTTGCGGGTGATGCAGGTACAGGGGAGCTAGCCCGCGACGTACGGTCGGAAGACACCGAAGGTCGGCTCTCGGAAGAGGCTGCCTCAGATGTGCGCGATGTCCAATAGCCTACCCCAGGATTTCGTTGACGCTCAAGAAGCGCCGCCGACGATTGGACTTTACGTAGTTCCTCACGAAGTGTCTGATGATTTTTAGTGACATTTTTCTTGGATCATGCGAAAAATACCTTGTTATTTAGGCGCAGCTGTGCTTCACGAGCCTTAAATTCCCCAGCCTGCTGTTCCAGAAGAGATATTTTAGCATTCAATTCCGTTCCCTGCGTTTTTGCCATGTCCTATGAACTAAGTAAATAGGGATAACCCAAGACCGAAATGATGATTACCTCCATGGCTTGAGTCTGCTCTTTATGATGCCGGAGTTCCGCTAGTTGTATTCGCAAAAGATTATTTTCATCTTGCAGTTGTGCCACATGTGCCCTGATTTCTCGAACAATCTCATCGTGTTTTTCGCGGGTTGTTTGCGCGGACCCTATTACTCTCTTCAAGTCCTCCAACTCCCTTACTTTGTCACGGAGTTTTTTGCTCCAATCGGCCTCAACATCATTCCTATCCTTTTCGAGGGATGCAATTCTGGTCCTTGATTCGGAGAGCTTGAATTCATATTTAGCCTCACTGGCCGAAAGCAAGCGAGCAACCTCTGCCGTAGAAGTTGAAGGCTCCCGAGAGCGAAGTTCTTGCTCTCGCTGGGCTTCAATTATGTCCTCTTTGAGCAGGAGGTTTCGTTCGTTGGCCTCGCGGAGCTGGTACTGCAGTTCTGTGGTCTGACTCTGAAGAGACTCTAGGTGAGACTGAGATGATTCGAGTTCAGCCTGCCTGAGCTGCAGACTATCGAAAAAGGTATTTTTTTCTCTAGTCGATTTACGGAGCGATTCTTCGAGTGCTGTGATATGGGCGTTTTTTGATAAAATGTCCGTGGAATGTGCGGCCTACGGCATCGTTAGAAAACATGGGAATCGACAGGGGGGGGGCGAACCTTCATTGAATTGGTTTGATTCTCGAATTGACTCCTCAGGTTTAGATATTCCTTCTGGTAGCGCTCCTTCACATTCGCTATCTCCTTGTCAAATTGGCCTCTTAGCCCTGCATCTGCCTTTTCGCGCTCGGTGTTGATGGTTTCGATTTCTTTCTCGAGTCTCGTTTTTTCAAGTTGCTCTTTCTCCCTGTCGGCTTTCTCCCGCTCCCTGATAGACCCAATTTCTTTCAAAGTATCTTCCTTGTCTTTCTCCGCCTTCACGAGCTTCTGGCGAACAGTCTTCAACAAACTAATCGCTTTCACCCGCTTCTCTTCCTCCTCTTTCGCTTGAGTTTTATGTTTTTCCATTTCTCCCCGTAATTGTGCGATCTCTTCTGTGAGTTTTGACGTGTTTTCTTCAACCAGGCGAGAGGAATCACGAGACGCTGACATCCGCGACTGTGCCTCACGGAGCTCTGCTTTTATCTGCTCAATGTCTGCGGTCCGTGAAGCTAAAGCTTTCCGATGAGACTCATGGATTTCCGCAATCCGAATGTCCTGCGCTGCAAACGACATTGTAGAGATGTAATAGATTGGGAGAACACACACCTTCAAGTTTAGTGGTGAGATGTGCAATGTCATTTTGGAACATCTAATAAGAAGTATAAAATCCCCAGCTGATGGATAGGGTGTATAACCACATACCACATTTTTAGAATTGGTATTTTCCAGATAATTCCTAAATGCGGTCGCGTCCCCCAAGCTTTCAACTGGGGTACACTCCTGTAGGACTTTATCTACCGCAATTCTCTCCGTTTGAAGTCGCTTGAACGCTGTGGAAACATCTGATCTTTGTATGTCATCAATTACTAGATTTGAGCTGACAGTATATAGATACCTGAGAACCGTTGCTCAACCTGTTTTAGTCGCTCCTGAAGTTCTTCCACACGCAGTACAGCATCAGTGGGCTCTACACCATTTGTTAATTCGGCAGTCTTGGCCGGCGCCTCGTTCGAAGAGGGGTTTGGTGAGTCTAGGGAACGAGTGTATGGGCTCTTGGGAGGTATACTGGTATCAGGTGATAATTGAGGGGTTGAAGGGTTGTTTTTTTGGTTTAAAGGGCTTGAGCGCTCAGGTGAAGCCCATATCTCAGCTGGTGCGGAATCGGTCGCTATGGGCTCGCCCGAGTCATCCTTGAGTTCAATTGGTGTCCCACCACCATCAACATGTATTAAAGACGAATCATTCTGCTCGCGGCTGGCCTGCAAAGTGGGCGGCGAATCCATAACCACATTGAGTGGTGTTAGCGATAGAGCAGACGGGTGGCCCTCGGGGTCTAGAAGGACACTAATCGCAGGCGAGTCAGGGAGCGGAACTGAATGTGGTGAGATCGGGCGTGGATGAGCAGCTGGAACAGGTGAGGGTGAGGCCCTTGCAGAAGGATTCGGGGAGGTCTCATTTGACGCTTCACCGATGGTAAAAGACGCTCTAAGCCTGTCTTCAAGGTTCGTTTTGGTTCGTTCTCGAGGTGAGCTAACACTTGAAGCTCTAGATGCATTGCCCTGCACAGGGCTCCCAGTACGTTGCGCAGCAATCGATTTCCGCAAATTCGACCGGGCAGACTCCGTGAGTTGGTTATTAGAGGAAAGCTGTGATGATGAACGCCTTCCTAGCGTGTCAACGGGGCGATGGGCTATAGTTTCCTGCTGGTCTGATGAGCCATCGCGTACGGGAGCAGCCAAGCTCTCAACAGCCTGTCGAAGTTGATTGAACATTGTTGAATGGCGCTCCAATGAAACGATTGTGATCGTACACGAGTGCGCACCGCGAAACACTCACAATGACATGCATCACGTGATGAATAAATATAATTGTGTCCTACTACCTAAGACGCTGAAGTACTAGTACTTACATCTATTTCTTTTCCTTTACCATTACTGACAATGGGTGCGACATCCACACTGTTTGTTGCACCAGTCAACTGCCATGCTGGGATTGAGGGCCGGCCTAACGCCGGGAGGGGGGAGGAGATTGTAGGTGTCATGGTTGACCCGCGACTCAGCAGCAAGGCCTTTAGGGATTTCAGCTCTTGCTGCAACTCGTTCAAAGACTGTGTCTGGCTCTCTTTATTCTTCTCGATCATCTTATGAACACATCAATGTCAGCTGAAACTTCCTGGCGACGAAAATGGACAAAAACGCCCACCTTTGGCAACATCTCACGGATGGTATTTACTTCTTCCCGTACCTCGCGCATTTCATCTCTAGTCTTTATTTCGCCATCACGCATTTCTTTCACAACAAGATTCACATCTTCCACCGTCTTGTCAATCTTCTCTTTTTGTTCTTCCACTGCTACGCGCACGGCTGTGGACTCGGCTTGTATTTCCTTCAGTAAAGCTTCGGCTTCATCAAATTGGGCGGCAAGTGCATCCCTATCCTCTTCATATGCAGTGGAATTTGGAGGTTGAAGGTGGGGGAGGAGGTATTTCTACAAGCCATAGTCAGATCTGTGGTGCATCGTGTTTGAGTGAGCTCACCTTGAACAGAGCTACAGCAGTATAGGTTATTGTGCCAGAGACGACGGCCGTAATCTGTAGTGCATCAATTAACACGTGCTTTGTGTATTGCGGAGACGAACATACAAAATAATCCCGCCAATCCCACTGACGAGCCAAGGGCTGTAAGGCACCGGAATAGGGGGAACTGTATGATTGGGCGTAGGGTGGATATACAGCAACTGGTCCATTAGATGTTGTCTGCTTGAAAGCGAGATCAATTTCTTGCGGTGTTAATCCTTTGGCCTCTAAAAACTGGATTCTCTGAGCCAGTGTCGATGCTTGTGTCTATATATCCTTGTGTTAGTCGTGATGTTGTGATACTGCGAGGAATGCAGAAACCTTTGAATCGGCAAGGAAGACGACTGCATTTCGGATGAGCTCTTGACGATCGGGAGACGACATTTCGGATGACGGAAACCCTAACCCCGCAAAAATGGTCTGACTTCGGAGTTTGCCGGTACCCGAGAGCATCAAAATTTCGGGCAGCATTTGTTTCCTACCTCCTCCATCCAGCAAGCTGAAAGTGCGATGTTGCAGCTGGCAACTTCCAAACTTGTCTCTCGGGGACTGTCATCCGTCCGTGGTGGGTTACTTTTCTGCTTACAGCTGCTGTACTACATATTCACGTACGGCTAGCTGCCCTTCTCAATGGTTGCCAACGAACCTCGGCCTGGAAGCCCTCTCCAGTTGTAACTTTGGGTATTGATACGCGTCTGGAAAACCATTTCATCTTCTAATACATTCTCAGTTTCCCGCAGGGGGTACGCGGAAGTATTCTCGCGCTCAAAGCCTCACATGAACATTGGAACTATTGGTAGGAGTGAGCTTTTCATGGATCTATTCTTCTCTCACAGCTCATAGGTCACGTCGATCACGGTAAGACTACATTGACGGCCGCCATCACCAAAGTCCTTTCGTCCCAAGGGGGTGCCAAGTTCACCGACTACAGCCAAATTGACAAAGCACCCGAAGAGAAAGCCCGTGGCATCACTATCAATTCCTCACATGTTGAATATGAAACAGAGAATCGACATTATGGCCATATTGACTGTCCTGGACACGCAGATTGTTCGTTGCTCCATGCTCCTTCTCAGCCATATGTGCCTAGACAATTTTGCAGACATCAAAAACATGATTACTGGAGCGGCACAGATGGATGGCGCTATTATTGTTGTCTCCGCCACGGATGGTCAAATGCCCCAAACTCGGGAACATCTGTTACTAGCTCGTCAAGTTGGTGTGAAACGACTGGTGGTTTTTATCAACAAGGTCGACCAAATATCGGACCCGGAAATGCTCGAGCTTGTTGACATGGAAATGCGCGATTTACTCTCTACATACAACTTCGACGGCGAGAATACTCCCATTGTTATGGGCTCAGCCCTTGCCGCTTTGGAAGGTCGTGATGATGAGATTGGATCCAAGAAGATCGTTGAGCTGGTCAAATCATGTGATGAATGGCTTGAGCTGCCTCCTCGTAAGCCGTTTGACCACGCTTCATGAGAGACTGTCATCATATGTGTTTAGGTGACCTCGAGAAACCTTTCCTTATGCCTGTTGAGGGTATGTTTTGTCCCTCCGCTCGAGTCATTGCTTCTAACACTCCCAAATAAGATGTATTCTCCATCTCCGGTCGTGGAACAGTTGCAACTGGACGAGTAAGGCTACCTCACTCCTACATTTCTGCGAGACTCACACTTTCCTAGGTTGAACGTGGTGTAGCTTCCAAGGGCGCCGAAGTTGAGGTCGTCGGTCTCGGTAACACGTTCAAGACGACTCTCACTGGCATTGGTAATAATTTTATATCTCCGAATTCAATCGCATTCTAAATGAGATTTAGAAATGTTCCACAAGGAACTCGAGCGGGTATGTCAATCCCAATCCTCCTTGACCAACGCTCAACCCCGCACCCACAGGCTGAGGCTGGAGACAACATGGGCGCCCTTCTCCGGGGAATCAAACGTGAGCAAGTTCGACGGGGTCAGGTTATTGTTGCCCCGGGTTCAATCAAGGCTGTTAAGAAATTCCTTGCCCAAATTTATGTTTGTCAACACACTGTCCTAGCTGATGTCTATCTCACATGTTTTCGACAGGTGTTGACTAAGGATGAAGGTACCGACTGGTGACATTGCTGTTCCAACCTGATTAACCGTTTCAGGCGGACGTTACACCCCCTTCATGAGCAACTACAGGCCTCAACTTTTCTTGCGAACTGCGGATATCACTGTCTCGCTGACATTCCCCGATGGAACGCCTGATGCTGCCGAGAAGATGGTATATCGCCTTCCTTGCTATATGACATCCGACCTAATATCGTTTTCAAGGTTATGCCTGGTGATAACGTAGAAATGGTTTGTGACCTTCATTTCGATGTAGCTGCCGAGGTTGGCTCTCGGTAAGTCCTACGCTTGTTCGATGAAGATCATTCCACTGAATTGATTTCAGGTTCACTCTTCGTGAAGGTGGGCGAACGAGTAAGCATGCACTCTTTTTTTCACTATCCCGTACCTCATCAAATTTTAGTTGGCACTGGCATAGTCACCAAAGTTCTCGACAGCGCTTAGGAAAGTAGAATCTGGAATATATTATCACCTCAACTCCTCCCTTCGTACTTGATAAAAAGTAGCATGTATTTAAACCAACGCATAATCATTGACCTGGTGCATACTTGATAACCATCCCATGGACCCATTGCCTCAAAATTAGTACCACTAAAAGCCGAAATTAGAAATTCCGAATCTAGGTGTGCGTGGTAACCCCATTCGGAATTACGGATCCGGACCGATCATGTTGTGGCCAAAATAAAAATTATCCCACCCAGTCGCGCTTGTGAAATCTCATCATCTCTGTCTCTGAACCTTACACACTACAAAATGCAAACGACCTTCCGTGTGGCTACCCAACTCCGGGCTGCTACATTCTGTCGCAGACCTGAAATTGGGTCTTCAGCGTCGCGTCGCTTCCCAGTAACTGCGCGGACCATAGTTAGTGCGTACATGCAATGTTATAATTATGTCCGTTCCAGTCACGACCTAACAGCAAAACGATACACACCGGAGCATGAAGCCATAGTTTTCGATGATGCAACTGGTTTGGGGACGATTTCTATCACGGACCATGCTCAGGATTCTCTTGGGGATGTTGTGTTTGTGGAACTACCGAGTCTCGGAACAAAACTCACCCAGGGTGGTACGTAACATCTTTTAAAAATTAGGTGCTCAGAGCGAATCTGGTCGTAGAACATCTGGGGGTTGTTGAAAGTGTAAAGGCAGCGTCTGACGTCGTGAGTTGCGCCTCCCAAGTTCATCATTCTCTGCTAACTTTTGCCACAGTATGCCCCCGTGTCCGGAACGGTCGAAGCTGTCAATGATGCACTATCGTCAGAGCCTGGACTATTGAACAAGTCTGCAGAAGATAAAGGTAGGGGGTCATAACCATGATCAACACCTATGGGACATTGATGTGATCAGGCTGGCTCTGCAAAATCAAATTGTCGAATCCCTCCGAGGTATAGGCTTTGTTTCACCTCGTTCCGGTTGTCTAACACCTACATTTCCATTCTTCAGATGGAAAAATTGATGACCGAGGAGGCGTATAAAGCAAGCCAGTCGTAGTGGATCAATCATTTAAATACAAAGTATTCGTCTAGAATTGTTTCTCCATTAGACACGACAGGACTATTGTGACCTGGATGGCTCATATTGGTATTTCTCCCCGCGCGCCTCCATTCGGGCTTTGGCTTCCTGGAGGGCCCATGTTTGAATGCTGCAACGATATGTCATGTGGATAAGTTACACTCGGCCAGGGAAACATACCTCGTGTCTGGCTTATAGTACAGCATCACAGTAGCGAAGGCCATGGAACCAAACATCCCAATGTACCATATATTCTCCCAATCTTCCTTGACTCGCTTTTGGCCGGGGGGTGGTGGCTAAGAATATGGGTTATGATCAGCTGGGATTTGGATATCTATACGGCCAACCTTCTCGCCAAAGAGCCAACCAGATGGCTCATTAAATTGAGGCGCTTCATGCGAAGCGAGGCGTGTCCCGTGTATACGCGGGGCTACCCGTCGGGCGACTCGAAGAGAAATAGCTGTGAGCATTGGTGAAGTTCAATTCAAGGGGAAGGTCAAATTGATGGCCAGCCTGAGAGCCCCGGGGATGTAGCCAAACATGAACAAGCAATCTAATGTTGTTCACCGCGTCGCAGTTGCTATGTAAACCTGAACAGTGGAACCAGCGGCTCATGAGATGTCGAATTTAATTTATTTCAGGAGAGCCGTTGACATAATCTCATAATCTATAGTTTCACCATCTGGAAAATTTCCTGGTGAACTTGGGTGAATGACAAACCTAGAGGGAAACACATTAGATGAATCATACAGACAATCATCTCACCATCACGCACCCCAAAGAGTTGTAAAATTTGATAGCTCGTTTATTATCTTACCCAGCCGTCAAAATCTGGAGAGGCCCTGCAAGAGCGGAGACGGGTACCTTTTAAAACAGTAAGCATTAATTGTTGCATGTTCCATTTCCGCCCAATCGCAATAAGATGCCCCAAAATGCTCGTCCCCAGGCCAATTCCTTGGGCGACGCCGGAAACTTGAATTTCATAACTGTGGGGTGTTAAACAGATGGTCTAGGAGTTAACAGAAACAGAGATACCAATATACAACGTCCTCGGCATCTTCACGCTCAAATCGGAACATGGCAAAGGCAATGATAGTTTCACCTGTGTCGGGCCTGACAAGAACAAACCGCGATAACCTATGGAAGAGCTCATGTCTCTTCTCTGGCGGGTTCCAGCCAAACGAGGAATTCATGTATCTCATCTTATGCATCACGAAAGTACCCCAACCGCGAATGCCTTGGAATCACCTACAACTCTTTCATATTGTCTTGAAATATTTCCCATACCATGCTCTTGTCCAGATCAGACATATCTGACGGGTGGGCAATATGGTAAGAGAGGCTTGACGAATAAATTAATAAATAGCCAACTCGTGTTATTGATTCCAAGCCAGACGCTTACGGGGATTCGGAGGGGACATCGCCTTGAATCTGAAATGAGCTGGAAAGTGAAGCAGAGGAGGCCTACAAAAATGGTCATCATCTTATCTTGATGAAAATATCGGGCGAACCTCGTTGGCCTTTTTTACATTCTTGCTTGAGGTGGCCATCTACCGTGACGTAGAGTACATACATTAGCCCACAAGGTTAGGGGCTCGCGGGATTCACGGCACTTGCCGGGTACCAGCTCGTTCGCTCCACTGCTGGCACTGGCAGCCACCCATTCACTTGTACCATGAAGCTGGATGCCACCGATTTAAGATATATTACATCCGATGAATTTCGTGTTCTGACAGCGGTGCGGTCGTTTCCCCCCTGTATACCCAACCAGTCCAACCCGGCAAACAGGTAGAGATGGGATCGAAAAACCACGAAGTGGTGCCCACAGTGCTGATCACTAAAATTTCTGGCCTACGGAATGGAGGCGTAAACAAACTCATTGGATCACTAGCCAAACGGAACCTTGTATCCAAAGTCCAAAACTCAAAATGTAATCGCACAATATCCCATGGTTGCTGGTTTGATGTTGACTGCGGGGATGGAGAATATAGATGATGGATATAGGCTGACGTATGGCGGATATGACTATCTCGCAATGCGTGCACTATCCAAACGAGATTCGATGTACTCTGTTGGAAACCAGATTGGTGTTGGGAAAGAGTCAGGTATAGTGGTCACTCAATTCGATCTGACGAAAATTAAAAGGTGCAAGATATCTACATAGTAGCAGATGTGGAGGGCCGTGAGATGGTGCTCAAATTACATCGGTGATGTTGCTCGTCATTGTGTACGGACCTTGACACTTACCGGCGTTAGCTTGGGGCGTGTATCCTTTCGAGCTATCAAGGAGAAGCGAGATTACCTTGGTAAACGTTTATCCGCCTCTTGGATGTATATTTCGCGCCTGGCAGCGCAGAAAGAATGGGCTTTCATGAAGGTATTTACCCAAGTTCGATCTAAATCATTTATTCCATGGGATTAGATCCTACACGAACACCAATTCCCGGTCCCGCGACCGATAGATCAAGCGAGGCATTGTATTCTTATGGAGTTTATTGATGCCTACCCTTTGTATGCATGCTCGTCCCACCCCGTCCCATCCTGGATGCTCTAATCACGGTCCAGACGCCAAATATCCGACGTACCATCCCCCGGAAAGCTTTACTCGGCCCTGATGGATATAATTGTCCGCTTTGCTCGCGCAGGACTTATCCATGGCGATTTTAATGAGTTCAACATTTTGATACAGCGAGATTCGGGTCAACCGGTGGTCATTGACTTCCCGCAGATGATCAGCACCTCTCATGAGAATGCGGAGTGGTATGTCCATAATTTATCATCGAAGCCTTTGAATTTCTGAACTATCACAGGTATTTTAATCGCGATGTTGAATGTATCCGAACGTTTTTCAAACGACGGTTCCAGTACGAGAGTGCTTTGTATCCTAAATTCAGGAGGACATTGGAGGATCCGGATGCCCAAGGTGAAGGATTCAAGCTGGACGTCATGGTCGCAGCCAGTGGATTTGGGCGCAAGGATATGAAAGCATTAGAGGAGGTTCGTGTGGCTTGATATCGTATCCATGCCATTGTTCATTGGTGGGGCAGTACATGGAGGTGGCCACTAAGGAGGAGGACGACGAGTATTCGGATGAGGAAGAAGAAGAGGATATCGAAAGTGGAGAAATAAGTGAATTAGAGGGTTTAGGTGCTGATGAAACTGAAGGAGGAGTTCGCAAGGCCGAGGATACATTGAATAAAAGCGCTACCCGCGCAGAAGAGGAATCGAGTGAATTGGATCAAACACCCGAGGCAATTGATACTCGAGGTAACATTTCCGACACTGACCATTCATTGCAACGGCAAGTTTCGAGGTCACCTCCCCGGTCGCGCTCGGTCACTCCTACGACGCTGGAGAAGATGAAGAAGCTTAACTTGAACGGGATCAAGGATATCGTGTCCTCTGATCTCACCAAGATGCGGGCGCGACAGCAACGCAAATATCATTCGAAACGGTCTGTGCGGCAGGGTGGGAGGGCAGCGGGGAGTAAGGCGAAACAAGACACCCGAGTGAAGGTAGATACAAGTGGTGTCTGGGAATAATTACTGGGTGTTCATCTGCGCTCGATGTCGCACCAAACTAAATTGTGTATTCCGACAAATCAAGCCGAGTTGACCAAGCTGTGCATTGTTTATGGACTGCACAACAATCAAATTTCGCACGTCCTATTCTCACCCAACTCCCTCATCGTCCGCTGCCCGTACAACTCATTGAAATGGATCAAACAGATCTGGAGTCCTACCAAATTCAACTAAATAAAGTCGAAACAGCCCTTTCTGAAGATCCGACGAACGCTGAACTTGAATCACTTCGCTCAGAACTCAAGGAGCTCATCAGCCTCGCACAGGCTGCTCTCGCGCAATCTGAGGCAGCTTCTTCGTCTAGATCAGATAGCACTCGCAAGTCGAAAACATCTACGCCTTCACAGACATGGTCTGCCGGTGATGAATGTCTTGCCAAGTATTCTGCGGATGGCAATTGGTATCCAGCCCGGATCACATCTCTGGGCGGTTCAGCGGACAACCGAGTATATAGCATCGTCTTCAGGGGCTACAACACCACTGAGCTGGTAAAAGCATTTGAAATCAAAGCGCTTCCAGTGAATTATGCTAACATCACTGCGCCATCTGCGAATAAGCGGAAGCTTAGCAAGGTTGAAGAGGAGGAGAGGGAGAGGAAAAAGAAGAAGAACGAGAAGAAAGTCGAAGCAAAGGCAGCTAAAGCGAAGGAACAAACCCAAAAACAGGCTTCCTGGCAGAAATTTGCGAAAAAATCCGAAAAAAAGGGTGTGCACATTGCTGGAGTTTCCGGGACAAGCATTTTCAAAACACCAGATAATCCCTTGGGACGAGGTTGGTAGCGCTTGCGTATTGTGTCGCTTTCCTCTTTCTTAACAATTACTATTTTAGTGGGCGTTACAGGAAGCGGGAAGGGTATGACCGAAGTGGTGACTCGGGGAAAACACAAATTTATACCAAAGGACGACGATGGTGCATTGTAATACCCCATGGCTGTAGGTGCTACGCTCCATTCACTTGTACCATTGTTGTTAACAATACTAGTAGTGCTCGTGGCCCCCGGGCCTTGGAGTCTGCGTCTCTCGTTCTGTATGTGGTGGCCCCCTCTTTCGTGGAAAGAGCATATGTGATGTTCCTTTATTTCCCTACTGCACGATAGCAATGCCTCATTGTTCCTGCCCTTTCCTTTCTTGTTCGTATTATCAGAATTCTCGGTGGAGGTGCCGTTGCCACTTCTCTCCCATCAATACGTCTTAGACCCCTCGCGTCGCATGCTACACCTGCATCATTTGCCCTTGGACGCGTCGTCATTGGACGCATGGTTGTTGAGTATCATCGTGCAACTTCTTTCGTGGCACAGGCATTTAAAAGAGCTGAGTCGACAGATGCAAGACATACGAATTTTGAGGCGGGGGTCTCAATGAATATACCCTTCAAGCATCTTGAAGTGCGATTATGGATGTGAAATGCTTTGTCACACGTCATATGCTACCAACTTCTCCAGATCCCCTCCCAATTTTTCCATCTTCGCGGGAAGAGTCCTGCCGTTCCTGGTACCAGATCCCCTTGTGCAATACTTATCGGCCGAACCCAGCATTTCCGACCATCTCGGCCGCTCATCATGCGAGCATGAACAAGGTGGGTGGTGAAGAGCTCCGATTTGAGGGGTATATAATACAATGATAGTGTGATAGTAGCAGAAATATTAATGATGATTCAACCTTTGAGTCCACTGCTGCGACTGTGCCTCATAACGTTGGATGGTCAGTCGAAGGCCCTCGTTCTGGGTAGATTGGGTTATTAACCGTGATTAGAAAGAACGCGGAGCCATGACGCTTACTGCGCGTTCAAGTTCGAGAAGCTTAAGTTTCGCCACGGAAGCGTCGTGCTGGAGTCCCGATATCATGCTCTAATCGCCAAGCACATGAGCCTGTTTACATCGAGAGAAAGAGGTAGCCAACTACCTTGACTGTTTTTGTGTGAGTTCCCCGCAAAGATTCCAGTTCAGGAGGGTGATTAATACTATAGACATAAAATTCAGGCAACGGGGCCAAAAAAAAAATGGTGGGAGACTGACGCTGCAAACATTTGATCGTGGAGCTTATCGACATGGGCTTCAAGGCTGGCGATGTATGTTGGACGTCTCTTGGAAGCGCCAATGGTGGATCTAGGGAGGGAGGGAAGGTGAGCAACTGTGTAGGCTGAGGTCATGGGCGTCTGACAGCTCGTAGGGACTAAATATAAACTTTTCCAAGGTATGATTCCAGATCCTTCGCCTCTTGACCTCGTCCTTCTTGGCATTGAGACGAGCGTATGGATGTGCAATGAGTTTTTGCACCGTGGTGGTGGGCTCGTATCCTCGACGGCGGTTGGAGGGAAGAGGATGATTCGGAGGGGATTGAGATGTAGGTGGGGGAGTCGGTTGACTTGTGGAGGGAAAGTCGGGGGATGGGGAGTAGGAGGAAGATGCGCAGTGTGGACCAGAGGGGAAGTAGGAATAGTGCAGAGACATATCTTTGGGTAATCGCAGTGTGGGGTCGTGGTCTTACTATTTAAATACCAAGTGGGCGTGGCACGGGATGTTTCCGTCCGTTTTTCTGTCTCGAGAACAAATACGTGTACCGGGCGGAGAGCGGTCAATCGACTCGATCTGCGTTGGCAGATGTGAGAGATCCAAAACGGTCCAATAAGTTTGACTTTATCTGGAGCAAATCTGAAGCGCGAAGACGCGAAGCGCTACACCCGGCCTGATGGCGGGCGACCTCGTTTGTACTTATTCAAATCGAATTCCAAATTGGGCTCCCAATCTCACGGACGGAGAATTTTTTACTTCCCTGGTGCCAGCATTGGCTGGGCTGGCATCGCGCTGAGAATATTAGGATCACCCGAAGGATTCTCTTGAGTCCTGCTTGCACATGTGGCGTTACTATGTTGGCCAGTTGCCGCGATCGCCCAATGGATGTGTTCTTCCAAATTTGACGTTGTTAGTTTCGGTTATCCTGAAGAATTCAAAGTCTGATGCCGGTGACATGTTCTTGCTCATCCGCGCGACCTGCCCGTTTCTTGTGCATCTCGCGATGAAACCGTGGGTAGCCTGCCATGTCATCTAATCTTGAAAACCACTTTCTCCACTTCCGACGGTGCAACATCATGGGCTGAATGAATCTCGATCACACCAAACAAGACAATGACATTTCTTCTTTCCGACAAGGCCATTGATTGACTTCTTGAATATGTAATTATGCGTCAATAAACCATTCCGGCTCTCCGCTGTCCAAGGCCAACCGTTTAAAATCCTAATGTTCGCATTCCAATTCTTCACCTCAAATGTTTCATCCCACCACTCACAATAGCTACCTTCGCCATGGCGCGCGTGTCCCAGATCCCATCGATATACCACAGGTAATTTCGGGTCGTACTTATCGGTTCGTGTGCTGATATTCACCCATTTGACTTAGCTGGAATATTCTTATGCCTCTTCTGCTGAGAGCGATTCACCCTACACTCCGATTCAGCCCTCGCCGCCGTTTGATCAGACGGTCTATGGGCTTATACCATACCCGGACTCATACCAACCTGAGCCACCCCTCTCAACGGCCGCACATTGGTCCTTACCATTGTACCCTACCCATGATGGGGGTGCAACGAATGCAATGCCGGCGGTGAACCTCCCTGTCCACGCGCCGGTTCCTTTGCCCACTCCGTCCCCCCTATTGTCGATTGATATGTTTCATTACGATTACCCGCCACCCCATCATGCTGAGCATACGCAAAAGCAAATACCAGCGCCCCCCATGGTGAATCTTCCGGAAACAGCCATGCAGCCCCTTTGTGAATCGCAGGGACACTTGAACACGGAAGGTTTTGCTGTTCGGCCATCCCAAAGAACTTTCCCCACCCCTAGTGAGCTGCTAATCGATATGGCCACCGCCAGGGAATCTGGAATATCCGCCGAGCCTGCATCTTCCAAAAAACCGGAGACCGCTCGTAAAGCACGTCGGCGTGCCATGGCCAGAAGCATTGGTTTCGAGCCAACTGACCCGTGTGTTCAATGTATTTCCATCTTTCGCAACTGCTAATGCCGTGAACCAGGGACTCCATATCCTCTCATGATAAAAAAAGACTCCATCTTGAATGTCTAGAGCAATACGTGATCTATTTGCACCACCAAATCAAGCTACTTGGGCTGGATCCTGGGTCACTGGAATGTGCTCAGAAACCCCATGAGCTAAGCTGTCGTTCAATGAGGGCAAGTCAAAAATTTGTAATCCCCGGACTGTTCCTAATTTGTTGATGCTATTCAGCTACTTCTTATTCATATGGAAAATATCACGAGGTCTCTCAACGAGCGTATTGTGAGCGAAGAAGAAAAGGTTTACATTTTCGCCGTCTCGATTTGAATTCTGACGATGTCATATTTGGTTTAGTTCATTATTCTCCGCGATACTGTATGGAATTTGGACCAATCGTTGGCGAGAAACGATCGCAACGCATAATGCAAATAGCTCAAGGTCGAAACTCATTTTCAAAGGAGGTACAATAAAATTTTATCAGTTCTCGGTTAGTGCGGTTCACATATTACATACTGTTACTTGTCATGTGGATACCCTTACATCTTGAAGCCATTCAAAAATCCTGATATGACGGGGGTAAATCTTCATCTTTCTTGTCCCCTGCGTCGCCGCCCTGGCTAGTTCCTCCCGTTCGAAGAATCCGCTCTCGCTCCTCCCGTTCAAGCCTCTTCTTTTCTTGCTCAGCGGTCTCATAAGAAGCAGGTAGCGATCCACCGGCGCCAGTGGTCTGTTCCACAGGCCCAGAACCAGCAGAGGCCTGAGAATACTCCTGCAGCCGCTTCTTCTCTTTCTCCGCTGATTCATACTGCTGCACAATTGCGGCAGCCGGTGTGGGCGTAGAGTCAGGGCCAACCTGACCATATAATGGAGCATGAAAGTCATTGCCTGGGAGTCCGGCGCTGCGTGGGCCAGCAATTGGAGAGGCTGCCTTGATGTCATGCAGGGAGCCGCTCGCAGGTCCCGGGCCCTGAGCCCCAGCCAATACTGGGACGCCCGTCTCAGCAATGGTGGGTGTGATGATGGGATGAATGGTGCTCGGTTGGCTAGTATCGGTGTCACTGATGCCGGCGGTCGATTCTATGTGTTGGACGTTGCCAATTGCTGTAATCGGTGGAATTGGTGACGGAGAATTATTTAATGCAGACGGATTAATAGGGGGTGAATGGGCCACGGTTGAGGATGTAGCGGGCTTTTCCGGAGCACGTTGCGGAGATGATGGGGTGTAAGCCGGTTGAGGTAGAGATTGCGATACTGCGGGTGGGGTGGCGGGTGCACCATGGTGCGTGCTGATATCAGAATTTATACTAGATAATTCACTCGCATGACTTTCGCCAAAACTCCTTGTATCAGATCTGCTTAGATCTGACCCTGCTGTATGAGGCGGGAGATTAATATGGCCAGTCTTATAATTATCGAGGGCGCGCTGTAGGGATGCGCGGGCTGCGCCAGTGGACTGCGCACCAGAGTATGGATTTGTTTGAGTGGGAGGTAGAGTAGGGAGAGCGGCAATGATTGGGGAAGCGGCTTGAGACAATAGGACCAGCTTCTCACCATACTGTTGTAAAATGTATGAGCCAAGTACTCCATCAAAAGAGGGAAACTGAAACCTCTCGTATAGCTTCCCACTTCAATTGTTCGCTCTCTCGGACCGCTTTGCGCTTCAGCAAGTCAACCTCTTTCTCTTGGGATTGGTCGTCAATGTCAGCTTTCTTGATCTGATCCTTGAGTTCAGCTATCTTTCTTTCCATCCCCTTTTGTTGGTCGTGCTCGATACGAGCGAGTTGATTGCGCAAACCGGCCCGTACATTGCGGCGGGGAGCAAGGCTTGCCTCAGCGTCACGTAATGATTTGAGGGGCACCCTCGCAGTATCCAGCTTTGCAGCAAGTGAGGTAGCGAGGGAGCCTTGAACGAAGTTAAGGTAGGCAAGTCTGTCCGTCACTGTCAAGGTGGGGTGCGATCAGTGGAGCGGGGCCAACATCTGGATGGTGTTCTTACCGTCTTTAAGATCTTCTTGTTCCATCTGACCCCAAGTGTATAGCTCTTTGCTCTGTGCTTTGGAATCGCGTGCGACGCTGTCAAAATCGATGGCAACCCCTTTCTCACTTGTGATGATTTTCTGAACCGGTGTGGTGGAACTGCTGAAGGCTCATGAACAATGCAATGCAAATACAACTAGAAGCAAGCTCACGCGTATTGCTGGCCAAAAGCACGGATCTGATATTGGATAGACTCCAGTGCGTGTGATCCGCGACCTCCCTGGGCCGCAGTTTCGTTTGCGGCTGGCTGGGCGGAGCTATCTGGACTGCTGGGACGGCCCGAAGGATGGGCTGCCTGGTGGATAGCTGATTGTGCCTTGTCGGCGATTGAAGCAAGGAAGCTTGGGACGGGCATGATGGAAGTGGGAAGGAGGAAAATGATAAGAGAGTATCAGGTCTATCGCGAGACTTTATAGTCGCAAGGCTGTGAAGCTTAGCACACAAATGAGAGATGATGTCATCAATCGATGAGAGAAAGTGAGGAATATAGCCACACGTGGATATCGATAAAATAAACACTGAATGGTTAGCAACAACCTAGCTATAGATCCTACATTCTCAGACAATTATTTTCTTTGCTGCCTTGCCCTTCTTCTCAGAATCTTTGTGCGACAGGAACTCCACCTCTGTTGCCAATGGACCGCCCAGCTTCGCGCCTTCTGCATATCCCAACACACTCGTTTTGAAGTGTTTTCCGACACCCTCAATACGCTCTCGCAGGTTGTCTTCTTCAGTTGGTGATGGCGCAAGGCGCGTCCATATCGACACTCGGTAAAACTGAGGTCGAGTCGACACGATCACACCAGTAATTAGTGATTGCGGTGCGGTTCCCGACCCGTCAAAGGCGGTGGGTGATGGGTCAAATGTTTCCCCAATCGCAGCCAACATCTGTAGCCTAGTCTTAGCCTACAGTTGACTCGCAACAGAGCCGTAACTCACAGTATATAACCACATCTTGTCAATGTTTCCCCTATTCTTGTCTTTCGGAAGCTGAATGCTCCATTTTCCGCCATTCTTGTTGGCATCGTCTTCCCAGGCTGGGATAATTCCTTCCTGTGCGGTGTGAATAAACAGCCACCTGAATGTCACACACACGGACCTTGAATAGGTAATAATTTGCTTTCTGTGGTAATTGGGACGGCGGCACAATGTTGTTGTAAAGCCTGATATGTCTCATTCAATGGCCTGTGGCAAAATGGGATACCATAGCACCCACCCCCAAAATTCTTCCACACTGTCGAAACTGATCACGCGTTTGATATCCTCCATCCAACCTTGGGCGGCCGCGACACCCGGGGTATGAGGAACAGGTGTTTGTGGAAACGCAGTCATGGGGGTCTGTGGCAAATTTCTACCCTTGGTGGCTGGGGAATCAAACCAAAGTGTCCAAGGCGAATAAAGGGGGTGCTAGGTGCGACACACATTGGATCAATGAACAAGGTGGACAGAAATAGCCCCGCACCTTAACATTAAAGTTGGTGGGATCGTTGAATACTGTTCTGATGCCTTCGGCCTGGGCCTGCATGTCAACCTCTTGGATCTCTCCAGGCTCCAAACTGGTATCAGTGGCAACAGTTGATGCTGGCTGATCAGCAAGAGCAGCAGATAGGGCAGCTCTTGATGCTTGAAGAGAGGCCCCAGATAGAGTAGAGGTCATCGTTGATTGGTGAAGGAAGAGTTGTCGGGCAAATGAAGCAGACTTTTGAGCACACCAGCAGCTGTTCAACAGGCTTGCTAGAATGAGGGGACTAATGAATTCCAGAAATGAGGTGTGGTGCAATTAGATGTAACTTGAAGGGATCAAGTATATTTTGTGTGCTGTGTGATGAGCGCGTTGGGTTGTTGGATGAGTGAGCCGACTGATGAGAATAGTTGTATAATATTTAATTTAAATTTTTTCAATTTAATTATCACGTGGTTTGACTTGTGTGCTTATCAGCCCTCGGTAGTTGCCGGCTCTCGGCTTATCTGATAATATTTTTGACGCAAGCTGTTCGGCAACCGCTTCATCTTCATTCCCCATTCTTCTCCTCCCAACGCCAGCCCTTTCCCCCTGGCAGCAAAACCAGATTTTGCATGGATCCATTTCATGCCAAAATTATTGCTGCAGCAACGGGGTCGACAGTCACTGCAATGACCAGTATGTAAATCAATTATGGGCCTGTCAGCGCATTCATTGTGTATTATTCATAGTGACTCCGTTTGATGTCATAAAAACTAGACTACAAACGCAACCGTCTAATCCCCAGCTTTTGTTTCCTCGTCCGCCACTGGGCGCATGCTGTCAGCCAACAAATGTGTCATGCGTGCGGAATATGTCGTCCTTCGCCCGGCCACTTGCAGGTGAAGTGGTATGCGTATG
>QGOG01000556.1:0-12666 GCA_003313185.1 Collybia sp. MG36
TGCTAGTGAGAAAGCAGGGGAGTCGTGGAAAGTTCAACCGGCCGGTGACAATGGCGGTGGCGAGGTTAGGGATTCCGCCGAGCACAGATGCTTGAAGACAATGGCACCGTCGTCGGCTCCCTCAGGGTGGGAGTGAGCGGTGGGGTGTATCGTTCCCCTGGTATGGGTTGTGGGACCAGATGGGGCGCCGTTGCGCCCCATCCCGGTGAAAAAAAAGAAGGATCCCTCGCCGACGTGCTCAGTAACACGAAACCGAGCCGCCTGAACAGCCAAAGCATTGCAAATCTGGATCAACAGGTGACGTCTTTTCATCGTGTCGTCCAGCAGCGTGTTTTGCTCTGACTGACCGTGGAAGATGCTACCGCACATATTTCTTCTGCCCAGCCCACTGCGACTTTCTCCCTCAAGATCACCAAATTTAACCTTCCTTGCGCTTTTCAGCGACGGTCTCGAGAGCGCGCTCACCACTAAAATCGCACAGAATGAGAGCACGAAGTTGGTCGAGGAAGAAACGGGGCATCCATTCGGCGCCGCCAGCGCTAATAAACCCCAACTACGGAGGAATCCCGGAAACTCTTTGGGACCATCTACTGGGTGCATGAGCGCGGGGTGGCGCACCTGGGCCTGAAGCCCGTGAACATCGATTCCTAAGGACAGAGGCTCTATCATCGATTTTTGCGCAGCGTTCGCGACCTCTATGTTTCGCAATGACATTGACACTCCTGGACGTACGGTCCCTGAAGCCGCAGCTGACGGTGGCCAATTCAGCGCGGCCCGCACCCAGTTGTCATTCAGTGGAGGGAGCCGTGCTCTCTCTGAGCCGTCAAAGGATCGCCCCATTGGTTCAGATCGCTCGAGCCGTCGTAGACGAGGACTTGGAGCGCCAACTAGCGCCGGAAAGGGCGGCTGGTTCAAAGGCGACTTTAATCGCGACCGGGCGATTTCACCGAAGACGCCGGCGTCAAACTCGGCATTTGGATTTCCAACGAGGAGCGCTTGCATGTGGGTTCTGGCTGTACTTCAAACCCACTGAGTTCATGCCGGAGGCGATTCGCCCCCCTCGCGGGTGGGAATCGAACTTGAGATCGAGTCATTTGCACCTGGCACCGAGCCTTGAAAGTTGAAACGACCCAGGCCTATCCCCGAGCTCCCAAGCCCATTCTCAAATTCGGCAACGTTCCTACGGCTCCGAGGCTTACAATGGGTCATCCGGGCATCCTCAGCATGAGTGGACGTCGAATAAAGAATGGGATCCCTCGCGTCGCTGATCATCTCATCCCAACTCCATCAAGGCCGAAAGTAACGCACATACCTTTTTATTAGAGGTCGGTATACGGCTGGAATGTGATGCCGTCCCGCGTTAGAATTATGGACAGTAAGTTAAATATATCAATTGCCACGGAAGCCCGTCGATCGATGTTTGTGCTGGTGTCACTGAAGCACTCGGGTGACGAAGGTTGATATCTATGTGACTGCGCAACCGCCACTCCCATCTTGATGTTCTGCAATTTAGTTCGTACTTCAGTCCTATCCTGGTGGCGTGTCAAGGCTTACCGCTAGGAAATTGTGCTGATTGTGGAGTATCCATTATTCGAGCTGGCGCGTTGGCCCCAAAATGACGATGCTGAGAAGGATTCATCGAGGTGCAGGGCGAAGTGCAATCACCGTAGAACAACTCAGGGGTAACCAGGCTAGAGGCTCAAAATAATAATAAGCATATGTAACGGTACAAAACAGCGCGTCGTTGAACGAACGCTCCCCGGGTTGGGGGAATTTTAAACCGAGCGGATAAATAAGGGCGGAATTGTTCATAGTCAACGAATCGGATTGATAGAGTGCCAGCAGTGCGGCCAAATGAGCTCCAGTGGATGTAAGTGTCTGAATTAGACAATAGTACCTGTGACATTCTCGTTGGAAACCTCGAGATCGATGTCAGCAACCTGGGATTGGGCTCCAGCTTCCAGTGCACCCATGCTTGGGCCACTGGTCTGAGTGACAGCTTGTTGCGAGTGGGCGAATCTCAGGGAGCGGGTCTTCTCTGTGGTCTTGTCGTATGCAGAACCCATGACGACCCGGATATGGAGAAGTGTCGGAGTTATTCCCTGCATATCCAGAATCAGAATGATATCCACTGTGCCAAATTATAGTGGTTACACACATATATCTGGACGAGCGCGCCAGAGAAAAGAATAGATGCCGGGAGCTGGGTGGAGAATAGGACAACATAAACGAGTTGGAATGCAAACATGAAGAGTCCAGATTCGATGAGCACAGCAGTGACGATGCGGAGCCGTGACCGATGCGAGTCAGAACCCAAGACAGGGCGCACTTCCCGTGAGGTCAAGTAGATCTTGGTCACGATTAGTGATGTTGTGAGCGCATTGACGCTAAGCGAAATAGCATATGTCGTGGTTCCAATTGACCAATAGACCCGGGTGAACTTGAATCCGTTGGCACATTGGAGGCCAACAAGTGTGAATCCCCCACCTGAAATGCAGGGTTGTCAGAGATCGTTGACTGGGCGATCAAGTTCATCACCGACTGTTACGAGCGCAAGGAATCCTGGGACAGCAACAACCACCCATCGTCTATCCCAGATGATCCAGCAGCGGTAGAGCTTCGCCGTCAGTGAGTGATGATGACAGACAAGGCGGATGAAGAACTCACCAGGATCATTTGAGCCAAGTAATCGATAATGGTGAGTATCACCATGGAGCCTATCATGAGTTTAAGAGATGCATCCCTATTTTCCACATCTGGCACCTGAACATTTTGTTGAGCAACCCCGAAGTTCATAAGTCATAGTGAAGATGGAGCATACAACATAAAGATAGACCGCGGGGATGTCAAGACACAAGGATATGGTGCAGAGACCAAAAAGCAGTATCTGGGCCAAAGTCAGCGGCCCATCAACCACGCGGTGATTACGGTGCCGGAGGGCCAGGTATAGGGCAAAGAGAACCAGATATACACCTAGTGAGATCTCAGTAAGACTCGGCGTAACTATTGAAATTATTACCATAGGATATGCCTTCGAGGATGGTCCCCAAGGTCAGTGCATCTGAGCTGGTGAAAGTCATTTTGTTGGGTGAAGAATCCACTCAGAGATAAGCCGAGGCTCTGAAATACTAGTCCGAGGGGCATTGACTGTGCCAGGTACTATTCGGGTCGAGTGCGGTATCAAATTGATGAGAAAGATTTCAGGACAACGTCGGACAAAAGAGCGATCACCACCCACTGGTCATTGGTGTATGATGTATCGAGTAGTCACCGGGATATACACACCCGCTGAGCAAGCTAAGCCATCTATCTAGAAACTGAAGTGCTTTCAGTCAGCCATCGAGGCGCACCAGTCGAGGCCGATGGGTAAATGGTAGAGTGTATTGGTGTTGATAGTCATCAAGAATCCCCGAAATAACACATTCGGAGCAAGTGCATTCTGATCCGAACCTCTTACTGGATCGTTGATGCAGATTCGGCATCATTCTTCTGAAATTGCCATGCATACCAACTCTGCTCTGTTGGAGACAGCGGATCCGGTCGGGATGGTGCACGAGAGGAATCGAGCGCGAAGCCTGAAACGGTCGAAAATACTGATATAGGAGAGTGATGAATCTGTGCCTGCATGTCTACATGGTCAACCGTCGTCTGGCGCATTACATAACTGCCGGAGCGGAGCACCCAGCTCCACTGATGTGAGATTGGAGGAAACACGAAACGGAGTTCCAGCATTGGGTGAGAAACCAGGTTCGGCCAGGGGGCCGCTGTGTTGGCCCCGGAGGAAACGTGGAAGTCGCGCTGGTCCAGCAAGATCTTTGTCACTGTACTCGATAGCGCTTGCTGGGAAGGCTGGCGATCTCGGCTTTCGATATTTGAACAGGATAGTATTGAATGCATACAGCTGTGTGAGCGCAAGGCTGATACTACGCGACGAAATTGAAATGGGGATACACATGAGAGTCGGGGAGATGCTGAGGCACGACTCATAGGTCTCTGGCGTTCATCCCAGTGACATTCCCGATGCTGGTGGCGAAGCGGGTGGGGTGGGTGCGGCCAACTATCGCGGGCTTCAGTGACGCATCATGCTTCACGACTCAGGAAAGCGGGGCACGTATTCATGCTCCAAGGTGATCTGTGCCTTGAAGATGCTGGGGAAGGGATCTCGTCTTGTTGTATCACTGATATTTAGCGTCTTGCATCCGTACGGCCTCGACGCGGTGCGCGTGCCCTCGGCCGTGATCATGGTATCTGAGAGCGAAGGTTCAAGATACGCTATGCCCGGGGTCCCAGATCTGGAGACATCGCCGCTGATTTGCGTATGAGGCGGTGATGCAAGGCCTCACTTGAAAAATTTCAATCAGCCGATGACAGCGACGGTGGCGAGGCCCTGGAGCATGCATACTTGGATCGACATCGTCTCCGTGTCCCTCGGGTCAGGCCTTGATTCCCCTGGTGTTATCTGCGAGAGCGGATAGAGCGTCAGGCATCGCGCACCACCCCGGGGGAAAATAGGGATCGCGCACCTTGTGAAGCCTCGCCGATGTGCTCAACAACACAAAACCCAAGTCGCCTGAGCATTCATCATCCCGATGGCTCAAAGAGATGGCATAGACGAGTCATCTCCGCCTCTGCATCCGAACGAGAGGGTGGAAGGTGCCTGCATCGCCTAGGGTAGGATGATAAATGGTTCGACATAGGTTACATGGGGCGGCGTTGGGTCAAGACGAGCGCAAATCGCGTGGAGGAATGGCTGGTGCACTCAATCTGTTTCAACCAAATCATTGCAAATCTGGATCAACAATTCCTGTGCGGGTTGTTGAGGCACGCTTATGATTGTTACTGATGCCAGATTATCGACGGGGCAGGTTGCAATTATCGAACCCAACCACGTAGTTCCCGGTACACAAACTATTGGAGCGCAATAGCAGGGTCAAACCGCGACCAGCTTCAATGATAATGAAATAACATTTGAACTGTAATGAGTATTCACTTTCACCACCATTGCCGTCGCGATCACCCTCCGCCCCTAGGCCTCTAGGTCCCAAGATCTACCCGTCATGGAGTTAACCCGGCTCACTCGTAGCGCCTTTTGCCTCCATCCACTCTCGCGATCAGCTACAGCTACTGCTCTGGCCTGTCGCATCCTCCTTAGCTCGCAAGCTATCCTGATGGTTGCTCACAGCACCCCCCGGGCCGCGGCAGTGCAAATGATAGATTCGTCTTCGGTGTATATTGCCCAAAATACAATTCGCACAACGACTGGGTGATTATGCCAAGATGTCCGCATCGAACTCGACATTCTGATTGCTGGCGATTTTTCGCGCGCGGGTTCTGTCTGGTTTTGGAGCGTTCTCAAGTCCGCTGACTTCTTTCGCGGACAGAAGTCGACATCGAGATTGGGGGTATTCATGTCGGGCATGGCGCCAACTTGGAACGAACTCACTATGGATTCCCCATGAGCTGCATGAACCTCCGCGAAGGCCAGATAGACCAGAAAACAACGGATGTACTGTTACCGTGTGGAAGGGTAATGCTATGGAGGCGTGAATTTCCGTGTTATTCAATTTTGCTCACAACAGAACATTTAGACTCACAGGTGAGCGCCCCAGCTGCGCTCATGATCATCAGTCCAATTACATCGAACCCTTGTCCAAACCCAATACACAGATGGCTATTCTGAAATGCGGAAACTGAGGGTTTGTAAGCGAAGGCCTGTTCCCAATATGTATATCTTGCGCGACCATCATACTCACCATGATGTTCTGGAATCAGTCCGATTTGAGTGAGGGTGTTTATTGAATGATCTCATCTGGAGCGGCCTGTCGTACCCCTCGGCGAGATTACGACACCCAGAAAAAGGGAAGGTCTGGAACTTTCCAGACGCGGGGCCTCACTATCATACGATGATCGGCGAGCAAGCTTTTCGTTGAACGTTTAGAGAGTCCATTCTGTCTAGAATCGTTCACAAGCCCGTGCGACAGCTATATCTAATCATGACACGCCCAGCGCTTTGCCCCCACTCCCTCAGTAACCCCACACGCCCCTATCCAGCGCCGCCCAAGGCTACCCAAAATGCATCACATCAATGGACTGTACTTTGCCATGATGCCCGGTCTAGAATATACCTCAAGTCCAAGCAATCGCTCGTCATCCATAAGAATGCCATTGTAAGAATGCAATCCCTCGGACCTGGTGCAGCAGTAGGGTAACGCTGAACGAACGGGATCTTTGAATATATTGGCTACGCCTTCAAGTTCCCCTTCCTGTTCGTTGTAGGACATATTGGGATTGGGACGATCCTCCAAATATTTCTTCATCTTGGCGACATTGTGTGGATTGAAGTCATAGACAATAATAGGACTCGGTTTCCCATATGGCATGGAAGAAAATCGCTGGCCAGCACTTGCCGTTACCCAATGAGCAGAGTCCCTGTTATTGACGAACCAGCGAGTTGAGGAGGGTCCCCAGTCCATCCATGGCAGGGGCTGTAGGATCTGTCGGATACTCTCTGTGTAAATCTGGCCCATCCACGGCAGAAGCTGTTGGGTCGGTCGGATATCCACTGTAGAAATCTGTGGAGGGTTCTTGTTTATCAAGTCCACAAGTGAGTGGCGATGGACGACCAGCGTCAGTATGGGAGGCAATTCCGCGACTTCGGAGCGAGTATAGATGTGGAAAACGATGATGGCTTGCTGGGACGAGGTATGGAACGGTTTTCCAGAATCGAGCGAAGCACAAAGTCGTTCTCCCCGACAGCCAATTCCGGACATCCGCGTTCCGGTGGTAAGAGACGGCAGACCAATGGCGTGGATCGGATTGCTCGGTACGGCCGAGCCATCGCCTGAGGAGGATGGGATTCTCCAGAATTCCAAGGTAGCCGCTGTAGTGTTGGGAACAAGTAAGATGTCGCTCGTGAGGAATACAATACTTGGGTGCGCTCCATATGCAGCATTACCCCACTGTCATGACGATCAGTCATCGATCTCATTCTGGTGGGTGGGAAACTGACGATCAATGAAGCACCCGTCTTCCAATTCCAAACGGCAAACTCATCCGGCGGCCAGGACCCACCGTCAACGTAGGATATTGCCAGTGCGACAAGATCTCCCATGATTTCGATAGAAAGCGTTGGCTCAGGTCCTGAATTCTCGGCCAGGATGCTTGGGTGGCTGGCAAGGGGGTGTGCCGTCCCTGTCTCGAAGCTCCTGAAATGAAGTTCAACATCGACCATTCCTATTGCGTCTGTATGGAGGTTCGGGGTGCTGTGGCACTGAGATCAGTATCTCGTGACGGATGAACTGGGCCGAACCAACCTTGTGACGATCACGACGAGGTCGCTCTCATGCACCGCGAGGGCCGTGTGAATGACCCTATCGTCAAAGCCAGGGCGTGACCACGCGAGAGCTGGAGATGGTGCTGTTCGTAGTTGATGATAATGCATGCATGGGAGACCAAGGGCGCCTAGCAAATGATCCCCATTGGTGAGATCACACCTGCCGGACGTGAGGTGAGAGTCGACGCTGATTGATTTAGAAGAATTTGGTTCGAATTTCATCCAAGATAGCTCCCGTTGCGTGAGCATGATGAGCTTCTCCGGGGTGCTGAGAGCGCTGCGCGGATTGTCCTCAGCCCCGGCAAGGTCCACAGCAATGGCATAGCGCAGAGAGACTGAGTTGTTGATGACGTGTTCAACATGGCGGTTGAGGCGCTTGCAGGACTTGAGATCGATGACGGGCAGAAGTGACAGGATATTGGCCAGAATTTCCGCTGGCAGGTTGCATATTAAATTCATTGTGATGGCGGGTTGTAACCTTTGATGGTTAGAATTGGGGGGATTTGAATCGGATTTAGTGCTATCCAGTCGTGCCGTTGAATCAGTAAGGTGTCGATTGAGGCTCGATTTGTGCCGTATGGCGTACCGGCAATTCCAATGTTTGACCACAACTTCTGCTCAGGAAAAATGGTAAGATGAAAAGCTGATATCGAGGGATGAACGCAACGAGATTTGACTCGCCTAGGGGAAGTTGACGGTGAGATGAAAAGCTGCCACAGAAAGGGGGTCTTTGCTGCTAAAGGTTATCAACGCCCCCGTTAGGAGCGTCTTAGAAGAGAGACATTAGTGATCGCATCGTACCAATTCGGGGGCGTGAGGCAGTGGAGCGACTGGAAAGAGGTGTTGAACACAGAGTGGTGTTGGGGGGTGGAGGAAGGGGGCGGCATTCCCATTCGAGTTGGACTTGCGTAAACAATAATGATCTTTACGTAACTTACGCTCAATCTACTTTTACCAAACCAAGCAAATACCAGCGACAGCGGGATCAAGCCAAATGTACGAACGGGCCCCAATGGGATGCAACACATTTCCTCTCTTTTGGGGCGAAGGTGTGGGACTACTTGGTGCAATCACGACGCCCAGAACTGAAATTTGCCAGGTATATGAGTCGTCCATGGATCATGCCATTTACGATAACCCGGTGAACCCCTCAGGCTGCAAAGGGCATCATGGTGGATGGCCAAGTGTTCCACTTCCCCGATCTGATCAGCAAAAGGAACGGGCTCGCAATTCCCTGGCTTTGCATTGGCTGAATTGACCTCCAATCCGGCGGAACAAGTCACAAGCTTACGCGACCGTCATATCACGACGGGCCTGACGCCAGGCTGCGTCCTGTTGTGATCCGCGATATGATGGTAAGATTTAGCATGCCCGAACCCGAAGCCTGCGAGGACACCAAGAAGGCTAGGATGAGTTCTTGATTATGTTTGAGATGTATTGTCGTCGCGTGCCCACAGCGTCACCGAGCTCAAGCAGGGGTACCGACCGCCAGATTTGGAGTTGTCACGATTGATCCTATGGCAGGGAAGTCTCCCTGGACGAGGAGTGCAAACTCACTACCATGTTTGAGCTGCTCTGCAGTGCCAAACAGCTCCCTCGTCGCCCTCCAGCCGCAGTACATGTCCAGCCAGCACTGGCCAAATACGATCACTGTACCACCTATTATATGAATATATTAGGGATTATCGTTAGGGATTGTGCTCGGATTCTTGGTGACCTCGCGCACAGGTTTGGTTATATTCAACCGCTCAAGATGTTCACGAGGATGCAGGGAGCATTCGCTGTTCGAGCTGGCGCGTCGGCTTCGATATGATTTGTTGAGGCACAGGACAGTCGTGGTGGAGAAACTCAAAAGTGATAAGTATATGTAATGGTACAAAACGGGCGTCGTTGAATGAAAGCTCCCTGAGTTGGACGAATTCTAAGGCATGGGGACGGGGTCGTTCACAAAGGGTGGCTGGATCGATAGAGGAAGAAAGAAAGTGGCGGGACCAATGAGCTCTAGGGGATGTATGTATCAAAATTAAACAGCAGTATCGGTGGCTCCATTGGGAACCTCATCGAGGTCGATATCAACCACCCGGGACTGGGTTCCGGCTGCACTCATGCTTGGGCGAGTGGTCTCCGTGGCGGCTCCTCGTGAGTGGGCGAATCTCAGGGAGCGGGACTTCTCCGTGGTCTTGTCAGACGCAGAGCCCATGACAACCCGGATATTGAGAATTGTTGGAGTGATTCCCTGCATATCCAGAATTAAATCTACCGCCAAGTTTCAGTGGGAAGTTACACACGTATATGTGAGTGAGGACGCCAGGAAGAATATCAGCCGCCGGGAGTTGCGTGTAGAATAGAACAACAAAGACGAGTTGGAATGCAAACGTGAGGAGCCCGGATTCAATGAGCATGGCGGTGACGATGCGGAGCGACGGGTGCGAGTCGGAACCCAAAACAGAACGCACTTCCCGTGAGGTCAAGTAGATCTTGATCACAAGCAATGATGTAGTGAGAGCATTGACGCCGAGCGAAATGGCATATGCTGTCGTTCCGATTGCTGTATAGAGCTCGAGAAATTTTTCTAGGGCAGCCCTCCGGATAGGAGAATTTACAATAAAACCGAGCGCGGCAAGCGTAAGTCCTCCACCTAAAATGCAGAGATGTGAGAAATCATTGCTTGGGTGGAATTAAGTGTGTCACCAAATGTTGCAAATGCAAGGAATCCTGGAATGAAAACAATCACCCATCGTCTATCCCAGATGATCCAGCAGCGGTAGAGCTTCGCTATCTGGTAAGTAAATATAGACAAGGTCCATGTAGCACTCACTAGAATCATTTGAGCCAAGTAGTCAATAAGGGTGAACACCACCATAGAGCTCATGGTAAGTTTATTGACCGCGTCGATGTTTTCTATATCCGGTAGCTGAATGTTATGTTGAGGAAGCCAACCTGCGGTTCGTAGACGAGGATGGAACACACAACATCAAAATAGATCCCGGGGATATCAAGACACATAGACGTAGTGCAGAGGCAAAAGAGCAGGACCTGGGCCAGAGCCAGTGGCCCGTCAACCAGGCCATGGTCACGACGCCGAAGGACCAAGTATAAGATGAAGAGGACGACATATGCACCTAAAAGGCGTCTCAGCATCACGCAGCATGGCTGTTGGTATTATCACCATAGAAGATACCTTCGAGGATGATCCCCAAGGTCGCTGCGTCTGCGATGGTTAAAGTCATTTCGGTTGTGGGTGAAGAATCTAGCTAAGGATGAATCGAGGTTCTGAAATACCAGTCCGGAGGGGATGGAACGTGGACACAACATGGTTGTTGCTCTATCCGAGTGCGAATTGTTGGTGAATTGATGAAGTATCCCGGGATGGCCATGGAATTTTGGACAATAAGCAGTCGCCAGGGAAATCCGGGTCGTCGATCGCCCACTGTTGATATGTATCATCCGCGATATTTCAAGCAGACACCCATCCTGAATGATATACAGCCACTCACTCCGGTGAACCATCCGTTCAGGGGACTAAAAACCAAACTGCCTTCAGTCTGTCTTGCGGCGTCACCCAAATTGGACCTGACGGCTAAATGTTCCAGATTGAAGGCATTGGTGGCAATCGTCAACGTTTTCGAGTAACTTTGACGTTGTGAAAATAAAGTGCGAGGATTCCAGGGTGGAGCTCATAAGCCCGTGATACACATTCGGCGGTGTATTCTTCTGTAATCGATCTCGATGCTCAGCGATTGTGTTTTGTGATGTAGCTCGTGTTCGGTCACATCTGAGCGGAGACGCCGTAATTTCAAGTACCAGAATTAAAACGATTATGAGACTGGAACTCACTAACCGGACTACACCACGGTGCCTGCCATTTACAACAAATCCATGCAACAAACACATCACTCAACATCACTCAACCATCAAACAATCATACAGGGAGCCAGGGAGCAGGTTCACCATTCACGCGCTTTGGGAGGAGTGTGAAAGTCATCTTGGTGGTGGGTCAGGAATCCGGTCACCGATAAATTGAGGCTCTGAAGTACTCGCCTGAGGAGCACTGGCCATGGATTCGTCATGATTGAGAGAGTTGTTGAGTTCGAATGGCTTTAGCCTTTGTATCAGGCGGGTCAACATCTGAGAACTGTTTACTCACCTCAGTATTTCTGTTGTGCGAGGTCTGAACTCTGCTGTACCGAGTTCACTGCTCACGGTCCCTCAACTCTCTGAACAGAGGAGCGCTCACAAAAGGGCTCAAAAAGATGAGATAGCACGCAAATCAAGGTGGGAAGGCGTGACGACCGGCATGAGCGTCATCGACAAGGACCGCATTGCCCCATCGTACCCTGTGGAACCGATGCTAGCCTCCGCGATGACCTTCGGGCAAATTCAGAAGTTGTGTTGTCACATTCACTGTGTACTTGGAGGGAAAGTTTGAGGATTTCGATATACCAAATACACACGTATAGTTGGATAAGTGCGGGGCTGGTGCTATGCGATTAGATTGTGTGTATATAGATATGAATGACGAGACACGACCCGCAAGCTGCTAGTCGTCTCTGCGTTTGCCTTTGAATGCGAGGGTACAAGATGTCTGCATCGTCTGCGGGGAGTCCAGGATCAGATGATTTATAACTAATTCGTTGCAGGCTACGTGTGAATTATCGTCCTCGCCGTGGTCAAGGCGAGCAGGATGTGTGGCGCACTGGCCGGCGTGGACGTGTTGTCGTTTGTATTCGATTTGTTACAACCAAATTATTGCAAATCTGGATCAACAAATACTGCGCACCACGGACTCGAAACTGGCCAGAGTCATCAATATCAGGCTGGTGCAGGGGAACACGGCACAGTACATCCCTCTCAATTTCAGCAGACCGGATCGGCTGCCATGTCCAGCGCCGCAATCCCCTCGTAATTCACCATCTCGTGTCTAATGGATAACATGCTGATGTTTTTTACCAGGTTATCGATGAGGTCGGTCGCCTTCCCGCACAATTATTCAAGCTCCAATCTTATTTCACCAAGGTCCCGGCCATGACTCGTTATATCATCCCCCCACCACACAGCCAGAGCCACTCCTCAAATGAGTTCCCTACCGCACCTGGGCGCCAGGTGGCAAATGTTCGTACTCACAAAGTCCCCGTAATCCACTACGCAGCCTGTGTACTAACTTGGTGAATAGGGCGCATCAAGATAAGCGAAGGAACGAAGTTGCGGCTAGGTTGCACCTCAAGGCGCCAGCGCATATATTTTTCTTTGACCATCCCACCCACCTATACACACCAACTGGACAGTCAGCGTGAACAGCCACTTCGAAAGCACCAAACGACAGAACGCGCGGA
>QGOG01000557.1:0-37537 GCA_003313185.1 Collybia sp. MG36
CGTTCGCAGTTTTTTCTCATCGTTGTCCCAGTTCCCTTATCCATTGCATCACTTTCGACTACCCACCCACCTTCCTATATTTACAGATCGATCGCATGTACATGTAGTTACCCGTTCTCAAAATGTTTTCGGGGCTGCTCGCATCAAATGCGACAGCCGCGCCCACCTAAACCTTCCAATCCCAATCCGGCGTTCTGTCACGTAGGCTGCATTTGCATTAAAAGGGAAAAGTTGGCACCACAGCGGTATATTTCAACTTCAAGCACCATGGAGCCGCAAGAACCGCGAGCCTATGCATCTCCAACGCCTAGGTGCTAAGTTCTTATATTGCTAATACTGCTAAGCAAAATGAACAGACATCGCCATCTGCTGAAATTCCAGGTAATGTTCAAGACATAACGGCCGTGTCAATCTGCTACTTATGATCCCTTCATATCCGGGTATCCCCCTACTGGTGCTGAGGCAGCTTGTGATTTTCCCAAATTGACCACTAATGTAAACGCAAGAACATAAACACGAGGGTCATGCGGCTCAAGCTTCACTTACCAAACCATCTCCCTTCAGCATCCTGGCGAGTACTACACGGCCCTACCCTGGCCCGCCGCCGGTTCCTCCAAGCGATCACAAAACAGAAGATAGAAATGAGAGCTACCCCAGCGACCACGCAGCCAGCAATAACCCCGTTGATTGATGTTCGATCAGACCATGCAGGCGTGCTGGTAGAGGTATATCCCGGTAAAGCTGCTAGATTTGGGAATGATGCATTGTAAAGTATGGCGTCGATACCAAACGCCTGAGGAGGTGAAATTTCAGTGATGTTTACAACGAGCGTGTGGGTTCCGGGCTGAAGATCCCCATGAAACAATTCAGTCCACGACAAGCCCTCCAATGTGCTGTTGGGGATTGAACGCGTAGCGGCTGTCGCACCATCAATGGCGTAAGTCGCGGTTATGTTGCTACTGGCAGCTGAAATATTGGTCAAAGCACCTATAACCGAGATTGATCGCCCTAAAAATCATGAATGAATCCTGTTAAGTGACGGAGCCCACTGTTCTATCCCACCAGTGAATTGAAACGCCAATGTGTCGCCAACCTGACTACTCCAGTGCATTGTGCGCTCATGAAAATTTGAAGGCGATAGCCAACTTGGCTGCTGCGTGGTCCAAGTACCGCCAAATGACATTGATGAATCGTCGACGTCATCAACGATTATAGTCCGGCCCCCGAGGCGTGTCGTTTCTCCAGCCGCAAAGGTAAGATAGTCGAAGGCTGGGAGGAGATCAACAGCACCGGTGGAGTAAGTGACCTTGTGTTGCCTATCGGTAAGCTTTGGGGATTGAAAGTAGCCCGCATTTGAATCGTTCTTGATGGACGGTCCACTGTCAACCTTTACGGAGTAATTTTGGTTCGCGTGGAGGGATGTTGTTGTAATACGCAGATCAGTTCCTAGCATGCACAAGTGGTTATGATATTTTGAGCACAACATCGGATTAAAAGTCACCATTAAAGGTATATTCAAACCATCCATTTGCACAATCGCCACTGGCTATTGTTGTCCAAGTGTTGTTGTGGTATGTCCCAGACACGGTCTGTTTCGTGACCGGACAGAGGTATTTGACTCCCTCATCCTGGTCGTCCACGATTACTCTGACAGTAGGGACCATAGTCATAGAGCGTTGACTATAGGAGTTCCGAATAGTACATGTATAGATAACGAAGCTTCTCTTCTAAATTTCAGGTGGTTCGGGTCAATGACAGTTGGATGTGGGAATAAGTTTTTCCCACACTACGGGTCGAGGCCAGCATCTCCCCAGAGTGCTCATGTGCATGACCTTGGTCCTCGAGTTTGAGGTCTTCTGACAGCCCTGCAAGTCCCCGACACAAATGTTTCACTTCAACAGCTCCAGGGGGCATCGCTAGACCGCCAAGTAAACTCGAACTCGTGGATGGGTTACCATGCATCCTGGAAGGGTTAACAGAGGGTGGAATCCATCATTCGTTTGGCCCTCCCGATAGTCTAAAACAAGACACGAACTCCTGGTGCCTCCGGAGCCTGGAATCCCAGAAGGGGTGGTCTCGCGTCAAGGTCACCTACTTCCTCGAGCTCCAAGACCCATGGAGGCCAAATCAGTGGGAAATGTTTGCCGTGTGACCTTGTGGTGTGTAGGCTGGAAATGGTACATAGCAACATTGATCACAGGAATTCTTGATTCTGTCATTGGATAACCTGAATATTCATTAACATTGCTTATAAGCGCACATACATAGTGTTCGGCATTATCCGGACAGTGTTCGGGGTTTTTGATATGCACATGCCCTTGTTTGATCCCGACCACCGCAACACCATTCAGTGCACAGAGGAAATCATGTCTACTCGCCGGTCTGGGTTGCAAAGGGATGTCTTGGCTCTTTATCGGCGGTGCCATGTTTCTCATTCAATTCCGAGAAATTGTGCTGACTGACATACGTCATAGCGCACTTCGGATGGTTAGGACAAAGCCCGAGCCAACAAGGCCGAAATTCCTCCTCTTTGTGCGATTTACATTCCATTCAACTGCATCGAGGGTTTCCCCTCGTGATGTTGGCACAATAGAGCATCAATTAAGGAAGGGAAGACGACAACTGGAGATGTACGAAGATGTCGCGGTGACAGATTGCTGGGTCTCGGCTGAAATGAAAGAATGGGAGGCAAATCATAGAGCCCGAATATACGCGAACTGAGCGTCATCATAATTGACCTGTAGCAACCAAGCATTCATCATACGCCCGGGTAATAGACGGAGTAAAATTTTCTAAACGAATTCAACTCCTCCGAGTGCGAGATGCAGCCGGCAGTTCTCCGAACAATCCTGCGACTGCTGCGTCGGCGGGGTTTTTAGGCGTGGCAGCGCGTGTTTGGCTCGCATCTACATCAGCTCCCGGAGATTGTCCCTCCTTGGCGGGACGTGTAGACACTGTGGACTGTGGTGGTTGTGGTTGTGCTGTGACTTGCTCTATTGGTTTACCAGTCTTAATTGTTGATAGGTTCTCCACCGTGGTGTCGCTCTTCGTCATAGGACTTGCCAGATCCGTATCTGCCAGGCCCTTGGGCCGCTGTTGCTCGTTTGCTGCTGCTCGAATTCGTCGGACCTCCCGTTTTCTCTCGTTGTATTCCTTGCGCTTGATGAGGTATCTGCGCTCAACTTTGTATTTCGACTTTTGATATTCGAGGAGAACCCGATCCTGATGCTCTTCTTGTTGCTGTTCAGCCAGTTTGACCGCCCCTTCGTAGGCGAGTCGTCGTTCGTTTATTACTGCTTTGATTCGTGCCATAGTTTTGCGACACTGGATACATGCGTCGGGTGACTATTTCAAAGGCATAGTTCAACACGTACTTGGTGCACTTTGTCGGCGGGTACTTGGAGATCTGTATTGGTCACACCCATTCTCCTTGTTTCTTCCTTCTGAGTGGCGAGTAGATTGCGCTCCCGTAGCACAAGGTACCAAAGGGTGTGCAAATCCTGGAAGCTCTTAAGACGGAGTTCTGATGCTTTCCACGCGCGTCCTAACACAAAGGGGTCAATATGTATGTTAAAAGGATGTAGAAAACCCACCAGTGGGCATCTTTTGCATGGTTTCCGGAGACTCCACAACTTCGTATCTAGCATCACCAACCAAGTCTTCTCCATCCTTCCTCCTAAAAAAGGCATACAAACCATGATCTTCCCGTACCTGAATCCTCCCATTTAAACCATTATGAATTGGTGGTGTTGAAGAGTCGCTTGTTGTGGCTGGTGTGCTGACTACTTCGGCGAATGACCGCGTCAAAGCGCGGCGCGCGTGCTGGTTGACTGCTCGAGCAAGATTAAGCATGGCCAATATTAAAACCTTGAGTAGAGCGTGGTGTCGAGGACTATGGCAACTTGACACGGCAAAGAAAGTCAATCGTGCGTTTGTGCGAGAAGCTGATGCCAAATATTACACATGTTCATGTTCTGGCCGTGCCGGGGGCCAGCCTCGAGGCCGAAACGACTCCCATATCTGACCATGGTCAAGCATAGCCGGCGCGCGCTCGACCAGACGCCCAAGGAGGTCTGAAAATATCTAATATAAAAAGTTGCATGATGCATGTTGGTTCCTCTCCACCATCCCCCATCAATGTTTCTTCCTCTCTCCAGTTCCATGATGTCAGATGGAGATCAATTCGAAGACGACTTGGCTCGTGCACGGCTGCCGTTTCATACAGAACATGCGGAGCCATCACCACAACAGAGTACCCTAAAAAGCATACTTTCAAATGGCTCACAGATCGTCCATGATGCTACGTATGCTGTGCGTTGAGTCGTTATTACCCGATTGCACGCAAATTTCCCATATTGATGCGCAGCACGTACCCAGGAGGAACCGGAGTCGACATTAACTTCACACACTGAGACCCCATCGGCACAAACCCCTAATTTCGTACAGCACCCTCTCTCACCAGCAGCAAATCACCCTGTGACCCCTCCGCGAACCGGTTCTAGTGGGCGCATTACATCACCGCGATCTGCTACTGCGTCCAGTATTGCCTGGAGTACAAGCAAGGTAATCACGGTTAAAATAACGAGCGCGGATGGGTGTTATTTAATATCCATAGTCCGCCCGTAGGTCGACGACAGGATTTTCTGCTTTATCTACGGAGCCACCCCCGTTAACACGGGGTCGATTATATGTGTGTCAAAGTTTCTTTCCACAAATACTCCCCCTTGACGTGATATCAGAAACCGACTTTGGTACGCGGAGTATGGCAATTTCATAAATGTGGTGTGGGAAATGTCTGATATCAACCAGCTCTCTGCTACAGTTCCTGCAGCATTATCAGCGGCTCCAGTGAGCCCTGAATTCGAAGATCCCGAAGCATTGATCGAATTCTGGACTGTCTACGCTCGCGAGGCTTCGCAGGCAGATAGGCGAATGATTGCCAATTGGAATAAGAATTTGGATGTGCGACTGATCTTCGTATGCATTCATTTTCATATTTTCAATAGTAAGGCTTACTCAGCTCCATAGTCTGGGATATTTTCCGCGATTCTGACTCCATTCATCATTGAATCTTATAAGTTGCTCCAAAGCACTAGCGCCTCAACATTTTTTGGGAAGGGTGGCTACAAAATTCGCGTCAATGCGATGTGGTTTGGTAGTTTGATTGTTAGCTTGATCGCGGCTTTGCTGTGTATTCACTGCAAGCAATGGCTTGATGGATATTTAGTATGTTCCAAGTATCTGAATATCAAATCTTCTGACCACCACAAAATTTTTAGGCAGATAGCGTTCTCCATGACAGGCATAGTTCTCTATCCGACCTGAAGCGTGCTTGTCGATTGCGGCAATATGTATGTATCTTCAGATTTTTTCTGCTCCCACTTTGATTCGGTGGGGTTTTAGCGACTTCAGGGCCTGAAACGATTTCATGTTCAACAAGTCATTGGATTGTTGCCTGTCTTGCTATACATCGCTCTCTTATTCTTCGCTATCGGTCTGGTCGACTTCCTATGGCACCTGAGCCAGGCCATCGCAATATACATATCCGTGCTATGTGGGGTCGTTGCCATCTTTCACGTGGCCACCACAGTTACCCCGTTTTTTACCACCCGAACCCCGTTCAAGACACCCTTGTCGAATCTACTTGGAAACCTTTGGAGAGGAATGCTTCAAGGGAGGTTGGTGACGAGAGGACTGATGGAGATGGAAGAGTTGGAGGATGTCGAGAAGCAAGCGCAAATTTTGGATCGCCAGTGTTTCAAATGGTTGATGAAGACGACGGAAAGTGATGCTCACTACGGCACCGCCCAGCGGGCGGGCGTGGAGTTTGAGCGACAGCAGCGGAAGCCAAGTGCGGGCTTTGTGCTAACTCCTTCACTAAGTTCTTGACACCCAAGCTGGGGTTGTGCATATCGTTTATTCATGTATTTTTCGCAGACATCATAGATATATCAGTGCTGGCCTGCCAGCCAAGTGGGAACGTGATTAATTTGACCTGCCCGCTTCGCACGCTACGAGGTGATGGAATGCACTGCCAGTCAGTAATACTAACTTGTCTTCTGTTAAGTTCGTTGGTGGGCGATCTATTTGAGTAAGTTAGGTTCCGAAGGTATTGACCTGCGTCACGCAGCCAGCGTGTGTGACCCTTCGTGTCAAAGATGGTAATACTAATTGCAGCCACTTAACTTGCACTCCTATGGCTTCACTGAACAAGCTTGCGATACGAGGAATCCGATCTTTCGACGACAAACAGATATCCGTTATCGAGTTCTTTTCCCCAGTGACAGTTATTGTTGGTCACAATGGGAGCGGGAAGACTACTATAATTGAATGTCTGAAATATGCAACCACTGGGGACCAACCCGCAAATACTCGCGGGGGAGCATTTGTCCACGACCCTAAGATGGCAAATGAAAAGGAGGTGAAGGCCCAGGTCAAACTACGGTTTCACGCTGCCAATGGAACGCGGATGCTTGCTGTGAGGAATTTGAGCGTTACCGTAAAGAAGACGACAGGGTTTACTATGAAGACTCTCGAGAGTATATTGGCTCTTGCTGATGGTAATGCGGACAAAGGTGGAAAAGTGAGTGGTTTCAGCAGGTCTTTAGACTCGTTACAGCTATTATTAGCGGGGTGCGATATCCACGAAATGTGCTGAAATCGATGCGGAGATACCTCAACTGCTTGGGGTTTCGAAGTCGGTCCTGGAGAATGTCATTTTCTGTCACCAAGAGGATTCCTATTGGCCACTCGCTGAGGCTTCAACTCTCAAGAAGAAATTTGACGATATCTTCGAAGCGACAAAGTGAGTTGTGCTTGTGGAGAGGCCCACTAGATGTTCATTTTTAGATATACGAAAGCGCTAGATTCCATCAAGTCCCTCCGCAAGGAGCGCGCCGCGGAAGTGAAGGTAGACAACGAGCGTCTGAAAGCCCTGCTTGCTGAAAAGAACAACGCGGACAAATTGAAAGCGGATATGGCCAAACTCAGTTCCACAATCGCGACAAAGGAGGTCCAATATGAGGACATAAAATCAAAATATGACGAACTTGTTGTTTCAAATCAGAGGTTTTATGACTCCGCTACCAAGTTCCGCGAGCTCTATATCACTATAGCGAATCTTTCGGAAAAGAAGCAACGATATCAAAATGATTTGGAGGATGCCAAGCTCAACCTGCAGGAGGTTGTGGGTGCGTTTTGAATCTTACCAACACCTACAAGGCGTTGACACCCTTTGCATAGGCTCCGATGACGAGCTGAATATACGTTTAAAGAATTTTGACGACCACATCAACGCTCAAAGACAGAAGAGACGCATAGAGGATATAAAGAAACAGGATCTGGAAGACGAGCTTGTCAATACCCGGAAGCAACATACCGATCTTCTTCAGCAGCGTGGAACTCTGGTTGCAGAGTCTGAGGTAAAATATGATTGGGCTGGAATGAATGGCGCTTATTTTGATGATACAGGCCCAGAAGCGTCGAATTCATGAACGGGAACAGCTGATTCATGAGACCGGCGAGAAGTATGGTATCAGGGGCTATAGCCATTCTCCACTGGAACGAGAGAAGGTCGTTGAATTCCTCTCAAGATTGAGTGATTTCCAGAGGAAACAGAAATCTGAGCATGAGAAACTTCAGGTGGTTCCCTCCAATATACTATAGGATCGGGGTGAAGCTGAACTGGCATATCACAGCTTGATCTCCGCCACAAGGATGATACTTACATGAAAAAAGCTCGGCAACTCGACAATAATCTTGATGTTCACAAGAGGCAAAAGATAACTTTACGTGAACGAATTGTAAAAAGTCTATCATTTCCGAAGTATATCTGGCTCACACGCCCCAGACAGAGCATCAGTCATCCATTGCTCTCTTGGAACGTGAGCTGGAGACGAAACAGACCCTTCCGTCTGAACATCAAGCCCTGCTCGCCGACATCGACGAGAAAGAAATCCGGCTTTCTAAAATTAAAAGTGACGTACAGGCCGCAAAGTATGACTCCCGCTTGAACGAGAAAAGCGAAAAGTCAAGGGTCTTGGAAGATCGGAGGGATGAATTAAATGCAGAGCTTAGATCGCTCAGCCTGCAAGCAGATTCCCGCGCTAGACTGGAACTCAGGCGGGGGGAAATCAAGACGAAAAGCGCAGAAGTTCAAAGCTCGTCAGTGCATCCTTCTTTGGCAGTCTCGAGTTGAGAGAAGTGCGAACTCGATTTAGGGCTGACCTTGCCAACGCCAAACTGCGCAAGTTGACCGGAAGGGAAGTTGCAGCCGATGGTCTTGAGGCGGAGGTCGATCATATTACTCTGTGAGCTTCCATGTGGTCAGCGTGAACAGAATTTTATATGCGGCCTAAATAGCACCAAGGAGCAGCAACGCTTGGATCAAGAACATACGGCTCTTATGGCCAACAATGCTTTTCAAAAGGCTGAATCGATATTAGCCAATCTTAAAGCCCAATTCGGAGCTAAAAAGAGAGAGCTAGAAGGTACATTCGTTACTTGTCCTGGGGTCTAGCGTGATCTTAACAGTGGCTTCAGCTCTGGACGCGAAATTAATAAAGGAGCTTGAGCACAAAACTTTGGACGCGGCGATTAAAGAAGCTATGGAGGAGCTTGATTATGGAAAAAAGTATTTGCATTTTTTTTTGGCGTTGGGGCATGTCTGATGCTTGGAAGGTTGGCTGGCAACATGATCGGGGGGACTGCCGTCTACGAGTTGCTACTTCAGGTTGGACGTCAGAGAAAGTTATGTGGTGCCTGCAACCGACATCTGAATGATGAAGAGATGATAGTATTCGAAAAATACGTCCGTCTTCCAATCAAATATCGTTGGCTCTTGTTGATCGGCTGGTGCATTTGTAGGTGAACGATTTGATGAAGAAAACATCTCCAGCGTCGATGAAGGCGAATGAACAGGAAACAGCCGCATGGGAGCAAGAGCTTCAGAGGCTACAAAGTCTGAGACCTGTCCAGGCAACCAGGGATCAATTGAAAACAGTTACAATACCAGACTTGAAGGAGCAAATACGGATTCAGGAAGAAGAAATTCCTCGCCTTAGTCAGGCCGCGGAAGAGGTTCGTGTTTTAGTTCAATGTCCTTGCTGACACCACATGACCACCATTTAGGGGCTTACGAAGCTCAACGAACTCAAGGAGCAGCTCAACGACGTTCACATACTCAAGCAATACACGGCTACTATCACCAGGCTGAATAAAGAACTAGATCGTGCTGCAGACGAAGTTCGAACTCTCGAGAGTGACCTTTCCAGTACAGGCTCCGCGAAAACAGCAGATGACGTTCAGATAGAACTTGACAACCTGGCAACAGAAATGTAAGGCTACCTTATGACATATCACAACCTCGATCTAACGTACATTTTAGTCGCGCAAACGATAGGGACAAGCAGCATATCGCTGCAGACCGAGAGCGGCATAATGCCACTATCCGAACATCGGAAACTAAACTGCACGAGATGGAATTGAACGAGAGAGACCTGAAGAATCAAATTAGGGATAAAATTGCGCTTGAGGAGAGGATCGAGTCCATGAAGAAAGCCATCGCTTCTTTCACGAATGAATTGAAGGTACTGTGGCAGCTCAGGTTAACGCTCAGATTGGAAGTTGAACGGCTTGCTTGACAGGGCACGGATATCAAGATATCCGAAGCCCAGGCACCCATTGATGCGCTGGAAGCGGAGCACACTCAAATCAAAGTGGAGTTAAATGGAAAAATCAATCAGGCTCAAATCCTCGGCCAGGAATTGAATATCAGTATTGACAAGTTGACTCAGACGAATAAGAGTGTTGAGAGGAAAGCTCTCAGCGTCTCCATTCCGTGAAAAACCTCTCACAGCCCCATAGATATGTCCGTGACAAGGGCGCACGCAGCCTCGAAATTTGCGCGGAGCAGATTGAACTGGTTGATGCAAAAGTGCAAGATATCACCAACCGTATTGAGGTAATCCGTGAGGAAATAGCGAAGATAGACAAGGAGATTAACGAGAGCGGTGCCTCTGTCGCCAATCTGCGGGAAAATATCCGAGTCCGAAGATTAGCCAAAGACATAGCGGAAACACAGGCCCAAATTGATTCCTATGATATGGAGGAAGCTGCTCGCTCAAAGCGAAAGTTTGAGGAGTTATACAATGTTGAAAAGGAACGGGAAAGACGATTGCAAGCTTCGGTAAGTCGAACTTTGTCCTCCATGATCAATGTCCCATAACATATATTTTAGTACTCGCACATTGCAGGAGAGCTTAGCGCTCACAAAAGCCAGATGAAGAAATGTGAACATGAGCTGGAACATGAATATAAAGGCGTTAACAAGAAATATACTGATCAACTAATCAAAGTCAAGGTCAGGGTGGGCGCCTTTTTCGTGATGCAAAGCTGATTCCAAGGGTTAGATGTCTGACATGGCAAATGAGGATCTTGACAAATACGCGAAAGCGCTTGACAAGTGAGGCTATCATACACTAGGCAATGAACATAGCTAAATCCTCTTAGCGCCATAATGAAATATCATGGTCTCAAAATGGAAGAAGTCAATGATACCATGAAGCATCTCTGGAATAAGACTTATCAAGGCACCGGTTTGTGATCTTCCTTTTCAATACCATCTCTGGATATGATATTGGCAAGATAGACATCGACGGAATCAAAATCCGATCTGATGTTGAAGGTGGTAGCTCTAAACGATCGTATAATTACCGGGTCCGTGGTTCAGCCCTTGCTGATTTGGAGATTGCCCTAATGTGTTCTTAGGTTGTCATGACCAAAGACCAGGTTGAGATGGACATGCGTGGCCGATGCTCGGCCGGACAGAAGATGTTGGCGTCCATAATCATCCGACTTGCCTTATCTGATTCATTCGGCCAAAATTGCGGAATTCTTGCGTTGGACGAGCCAACAAATGCATTGGACACGGAAAATATTGATGCTCTTGCTGCAAGCCTCGTAGAGTTTGTCCTACTTTCTTCTATTCTGCCCAAATGCCTAAGCATTTTGATAGCATTATTAACGAAAGGAAGAACCACTCAAATTTCCAGCTGATTATTATTACTCATGACGAGAATTTCCTCCGGAAGCTTGGGCAAAACGATGTAATGGAGTATTATTGGTGTGTGATGGTAGTTAACATGTGGATGTCGCTTATTTACCGGGATGTAGGCGCGTTTCACGCGACTCGAGACAGAAGTCTGTCATTGAGCGGCAGAGGTTTAGATAGCATGAATTATTTGGGTGTCTCTTCGCCTGTTATTCAAGTTCTTGATTTCTATTTCATGCTTCAACCGGCTACACGTTTGATCAAGTCTATCCCCAACTGGGCTGAATCTGGGATACGCGAGCTGATTCCGGGGTCTGCGAACTCGGAGATGTTTATGCTCTTTCATACAATGCTTTTCTCGCGTCAATGCTTTTCCCCGCCGGCGACACCTGACAGACGATTAATCGTTGACTCGGTATTGGGGATTGCGACCGTTCCGGAGTTCATCCAAGAGTCACTCACATGATTTATCACGTCGTTACGTAAAATACTGCTACATACTTCCGTCTCTGCTGAGTAGCTACGTTGACAAGTCGCAGGATCGCCCAGGCCTGCATGCAGGGATTCTTCCGAGGTTTTGAATAGTCCGAGGTTCTTGAAATACACCTCGATCGTAGATCATCAAACTCAAGAAGCACAGAGCTGGATCTCACTTACCACGTCACCGGTACACCTTAAACTTGGTCGCCATCAGAATGTGGGAGTGGGGCACCTTTCAAAGGCAATTGCTCCACGCGAGCATCTGTATCAGTAAGGCTGATTATGCGTTCTATTTTAGGTCGTGTTGGACAAAACTCCATTCTAGTCATCTGAAAGCCATCAAGGATGCTCATGCTCCTCCTCGGAACAGAACGTCATGTCTCGCACTCTTATTCACCGCCCAGCCTACAACCCCCATGTGGGCGTAAACTAGCCGATGGCGAGGTGATCCTTACTATCCAGTCATGCCAAATAATCGGTGGCATCATCTCATTCGTGGCGATGAAATCGTATGGACGTGCTGCGTGATTTCGACCAGGCTATTCGACCAAATGGACTTGAGAAACGGTCCTTCCTCGGTCATGTATTCATTTTCTTTGGCCACATGAATATGTCATCCCGTTTTTTGTGGCTTAAAGGCAACGGGATAGGCATGCTCAGACGATATTCCAATCCCCCTCTCAGTGATCATGGACCGCAACACCGGTGTGCTTGATTGCCTAACTCTCGCAGACCAGGCCCTATTCTATGAGTTCGGGATTGGCCCTGTCCTCCCTTGTGCCTTCACATGTATCCATCACGCCTTCGAGGTCCATGCTCGCACTCAACCAGACGTTGTCGCCGTGGAAAATTTCCAAGAGACCATTACTTATGGCGAACTTGACCATCGAGCAAATTGTCTTGCGGTGCGTTTGCGCCAAGTCGGCGTTACGTCAAACTCCCGCGTTTGCCTACTCGTGGAGAGGTCCATCACTATGGTTGTTGGTTTACTTGCAGTCCTCAAGGCAGGAGGGGCGTATGTTCCATTGGATGGCAACGTCGTTTCCGATAATGCCCTTAGTCACGCCTTGAAGGACTCAGCGGCATCCATCGTGTTGACGCTCGGAAAGTTTGCTGAAAGAGTTACCGACGTGCCAGTTCTCTGTTTGGAAGATTATATGTGTCAGCCGCCGACGACCCATTGTTCCAAACCCGAGGACCTTTCGAATTCCAATGATAGCGCGTACATCATCTACACCAGTGGTATGTCACGGTACCCAGTTCTTAATCCTCCCTTACCGTTGTATTAGGCACGACCGGTGTACCGAAGGGTGTCGACGTGACCCATAGGAATGTCACCAACCGTCAGTCAGGTCTTTGCTTATTCCACAAGGTTTCACTGAAATTTGCCCTAGTCCTATGCATTGGGCCCGGAAACCTTGGAATGAAAGCGGGCGTACGCGTATCACAGCTCATGAATATTTCTTTTGACATGGCAGCTTGGGTGAGTAGGTATATTCACCCATAGACGAGGGCTCATGATATATGTGTCTATTCTAGGAAATACTTGGGAGTCTGTGCAATGGAAGTACCCTATGTCTCCGGGGTAAAACTTCCAAGGAATGGCGCGCTGTCATGAAAACGGTTGATGTTGTTATTGCAACCCCATCCATGCTCCTCCCCCACAACCCTCTGGATTACCCAAACATCAAGGTCATTGCAGTCGCCGGAGAACCTTGCCCTAAAAGTATGTTCCACGCGCAAGGATGAGTAGTATCTTATCGAGCTCTGTAGGTCTTGCGGACACTTGGGTCGAAGGGGGTGTGCAATTCTTCAATTGCTGCGGCCCAACGGAGGCAAGTTGTAATTCCACCACAATTATACGTTCTCTCTGAGTACGGATCGCAGATCACCATTGTCAACACAATGTATCCCCACGCACTTGATAATGGCACAAGTATTGGGAGGCCCACACCCAATAACAACGTCTATGTCTTGGACGAATATATGGAACCGGTACCTATCGGCTCGGCAGGCTTAATGTGGGCGGGCGGCGCTGGTGTAACCCGGGGTTACCTTAATCTTCCCGAAAAGACCGCTGAGCGATACCGAGAAGACATATTCACCAACGATGGGTGGGTTTTCAGCTTATAATAATGAATCTAGGCATTGATATGGTTCGCAAGTACGACCATGTTCAACACGGGCGATTTGGGGTAAGTCATGTTTTCCGATGCCTTCACCAAATTCTAATGTCGCCGTAGTCGATGGCGTCCCGACGGAACGCTGGAGCACCTGGGTAGGATTGACAACCAGGTCAAAGTCAAGGTATGTTGTCCTTCTACCATGAAATCCAGACCACAGATAACGCGAGCTCCAGGGCTTCCGAGTCGAGCTTGACGGTGTTGCGGCTGCGATGGAGGTGCGCTTGCTGAAATTCAAAAACTTACCACGTTGATCATGTATTAGACATGCGCTGGGGTACAAGTCGCTGCAGCCCTTTTGATCGAGCGCGACTTGTGGGGTTTTGTTTCACCGGTTGTTCCTGCCGAGGATGTCAAGGCAGCAGCAGCTAAGGTCCAACCTTATTATGCTGTTCCTGCCCACATTGTGGGCATTGAAAAATTCCCAAGAACATCGTGCGTCCGTACACGCTCTCGCCGATGACGATTAAGTTTTTTGAATAGCAACGGAAAAACTGACAAGCGAGCGTTAGAAAGGTTGGCGCTTGAGCACACCACGCCAGGGAGCGATGCGCCGATGACACCCAGGGACAGTAGAACCATCATTCCCGAGACAGCAAGAAATATAGGCGAAGTGCTCGAGGCTGGTATCACAGTACCCTCCCCAGTGTATCTCAAGGACGCAAGTTCTACGCAGACAAGCACTTCCCTTTCCAGCACCCTCCACCAATCAAAGTCGCACTCATCCGAAACCTCTTCAATCACCAAGCCTGAGGTGCATTCCATCGACGTAGAAAAGGAGGAATATCCCTGGTCAGGCTACCAGGATGATCCCTTACCAAATAAAACCCAAGGGAGGTTCATGCGCAACCTTCGGCATCAGGTCTTCTCACTATACCGACGGCTTTTTGGGGTTGTTTTCATCACAAATATGGCTATATTTATTGCTGTCCTTACCCGTGGAGCGAACGCCCAACAGCTTGGGAAAATTGTGGTTGCCAATCTTATGTGCGCCGTGTTGATGAGGCAAGATTACGTGGTTAACGCCTTTTTCACTATCTTCTGTGCTGTCCCGCCCTCGTCAGTATTTCTCATACCTCAATAGTATCGAGGAATCTAACAACCGCCTCAGTTGGCCCCTTGCGATCCGTCGAGTATGCGCTCGGGTCTACCATATTGGTGGATTACATTCTGGTTGTGCAATCTCGGGTGTTGTGTGGCTTGCACTCTTTACTGGTCAGGCCACGAAAGAAATGGTGTTAAATCGCAAGGCACGTCGCTATTGAGCAGCTTAAAGCATTCCAAAATTGATCCAATGTTAGACATCCGTTGCTACCGTCGCAATCACCTACTGCATTCTTATCTTTCTCTTCGGAATCGTCATTTTCGCTCACCCCGCTTTGCGCTCTAAATATCATGATAAATTTGAACGCACACATCGCTTCCTCGGATGGACCAGTGTTGCCCTCGTCTGGTGTCAGGTTCGTCCGCGGACAGGGGTGCTCTAAAAATAGGCTCACATGTTTTCCAGCTTGTCCTCCTAACGAACGATTACAAAGGCCTCGGTCAATCACTAGGGCACGAACTGATTTCATCAAGCCCATTTTGGATGCTCGTGGTGTTGACAGGTGAAGTTTGACCAACGCCGGGGTCATAATGTATTGCTCACAACATATCCAGGCTCACTTGTACTTCCTTGGTTGAGGCTACGCAAGGTCAATGTACGAAGCGAAGTTTTGTCAACACATGCAGTTCGACTTCATTTCGACTATGGTACCATCTCTTCCACCTGTTTTTATACCATCCTTAACGCCTTGATAGTAACTCCCATTGCTGGAAGCTTCACGCGCATTTCGGAAAATCCATTGATGGAATGGCATGGATTTGCAACTGTTCCCGAGCCGGGAAAGCCTGGTTATTCTCTTGTTGTTAGCAAAGCTGGCGATTGGACGAGCAAGATGATCAATGATCCACCCACAAAACTTTGGGTTCGCGGAATCCCCACTTTTGGCGTTTTGCGAATTGTTCCGTTATTCCGCCGCGTCGTATTTGTTGCGACGGGATCAGGTATTGGCCCATGTGCTCCGTGCATCCTCGAACGGCGTGTTCCTCATCGTCTACTTTGGACATCACCAAATGTTCGACAAACCTTTGGCGATAGGCTGGTAGATTCTATATTGGATGCATCTCCGGATGCCGTGATATATGGTAGGCAACTACAAGAAACCCATCCATCAGTCTCAAACATCCTACAGACACTCGAGCACACGGAAAACCTGATATGGTCAAACTCACATACCGCATGGTTCGCGAGTTCAATGCGGAGGCAGTGTGCATCATTTCAAACCAAAAGCTGACGCAGAAAGTGGTGTATGGGATGATGAGCAGGGGTATACCAGCGTTCGGCGCAATCTGGGATTCGTGAACCGCTCAACATTGGCTTACCATGAATTGATAATTTATTACTAGATTCTGTTTGTAAATATTTATTGATTTGATCATTGGAGCGATCCCCAAACAACCACATCTGATTGCAAGAAATCTTCACTTGAAACCTACCGATTTGCACCATGAACTCCTTATTAAAATGGCCTAATTTACAGCTCGAGCCCCATCCTACCGCCAGAGACCGTGCTGTTGCAACAGTCTCTATTTCAATTGCAGCATCCATCATTACCGTTCCCGCACTGGCGACCGCCCTGCTGGCCTCTGAGAAAGGTCGACGATGCGATACATGTAATCGGCTTGGGTCTACAGAGCTCCCACTTCGTAAGTGTAGTGGATGTGCTGCGTATTGGTATTGTGGGACAGCATGTGGGGATGAGATGAATCTACCTCCACGTCCTTCAAATAACCCTCCGTAGGTCAAAGCATACAATGGCGGTCCCATCATAAACACATATGTGCGCATTATAACCAATATATCGCATCTCCAGCGTATCAGGCACTTCTACCACACGAACAAATGGACGCATTGCTTTTGTCCCATCTCGTAGTTCAATCCTCCCCAACCACCATATCTCATGACCAGGATGGGTCCCCGATGTCCATTTTTTTCTCTCTACTGCCCGGACCGATGGATAGTGACTTCGTTGTTCCTCCTGTTTGCCCCGATTTCTCTTCATCAGCGGCTGTACTTCGCCAACTTTATCGTCGGTTTGGAAATAACAACTTCTCGATCCACTCTCACTTGACGACACTGGGCCATGGGATCTTTCCCTTAGCTAGCCGCCTTTTCAACCATCATTGCTCGCCAAACGCCGTGGCTAAATACGTACTACAGCAAGGCCAGCCTGCGGAAATGCACATCATTGCGCTTCGAAATATTCAAGTCGGGGAAGAGGTGGGCTATTGCATACACCACCTCCTGTGGGAACTCAACACTGCCTTTGGCTATAGATTTGCTTACCTTATTTGGATCCAGCTCTGCACCAGTCGCGACGCCAAATCTTTGAGATCACGTATGGATTTCATTGCGGCTGTGTCTCTTGCCAGTTCCTCGATAAAATAGATCAGATCCCCGTTTTACCCGACGATCCACAAAAGTTAGCGAGTATAGACAGCGAACTTCAGCGATTCGTGCTTGATCAAAAATCGGCCGCGGAACTCAGAGGACTGGATCACGTTCCAGATCATTTGTTCTGTGTCTTGAACGAGAGTTACATGACCAGACTATCAGAGCAATTCAGTCGATCATCCCACGAGGGCCACTATGAGCTCGCGCTGTCGGCCGGTCAGACGCTTTTGTCGCTCTACTCTTTGGTATACCCACTTAATTATCCTCAAATCGGTGCGTGTACCTGGGCGTCTGTCTCAAATGTCAGCCCATTATTGATTTCAGGGATGCATCTCCTTGAAATGGCAAAGACAGGGTGGAATGCAATGGTGTCAACTGGTATGAGCGAAGACACTAAAAGTCTCACGCAGAATCAAGTGCGGACTTGGCTGGCCTCGGCCCGTGACATACTCCAGATCCTCGGACCAGAGGGTGATGGAAATGGGCCTCTGCAGGAAATCGAGGTCCTTCAACGCCTATTATCCGAAATCTAATATCGAACATCCTCACCTTACACAAATAAACCTACTTGAAGTGCCAGTCTAAATATTGAACCATTCGCTAATTGAGGTATTTGGTTCGACCAATGGTCAGTTTGTGCAAGTCCCCTCTAACCCCGATCACTGCTGTTCCCACCTGAAATCATTAATTCCATAATTGGATGGAATGAAATGCTCCACGAAGATAACCAGGTTCGTGTCCCGTATCATCCGGAACCCACTTGAGGTAAGACTCCTCGGTGATGCTGTATATCTGTGCTCGCGGGGTGGTCTTCTACCACTATCACCGCAGTCCGCTTGATTCCAACAGCGCCACAGACGCGAAGCCCGGTATAAATTTGCTTCGATGGCATCTCAACAGACAGGTCTTCCCCACTAATTTTCTAAGCATGTCCTTTCGGGTTCCGGCGTTTCTACGCCCTCGTCGCTCTTTTCATAGGCTCCGCTCACTCCACCTCACACCTAAGGAGGTTGCAGACAGATTCGCCGCATCACAAGCTCACTTGGGGGGCACAAAATCCCAGAGCCTCAGCCGCCCGATGGACCTACACCCCCGGAAGGCTAATGATAATAAACTATTGCCCAGCCCCGTCGTCCCCTTACGTGGATCCACAGTCGTCATTTTGGCGATACTATCGTCTCTGTTTTTTATCCTCGTTATCTCTGTTGCATTTATTGGCGCGGACATTGATGAACCATACTTCCAGAAACTACTGACCTCGGTCGCAGAAACATCACCAGGGGTACTATTCCCAACTTTCTGAATACTCCTTCATTGATTGCCCATCACAGCTCGTATTGATAGGGGAGAGCGTTGATGTTGATGTTGATGAACCCTCTATTACCGTCCATTGGTCTATTATTGCCTGTGGAGAGGACTTGATGCTCCCAGGTTCAGCTGGCGCTCACGGAAGCAACAACTGCGGGCTGCCATCGAATCCACTGCACATCTTCGTTGATAGGTAAGCTCATGATGGGATGTCGACTCACCCCCTCATCTCTTGAGCAGCGATACGGATCCGACATCAAGCTACGATCCATCTCAAATCCCATTCGATCGAGACACTGGTCACCGAAGAAGGTATTTGATTAAATTGATACTGTGCAGGTTCGGGATGACCCTGACTCATGTCTATCAGTATTCAAAACCTGGTCCAGTTCGATAGCAATCACGTCCTTGACGTACATGAAGCACGCTTATACCCTTTTGACACCTACTTCCTTTCCAGCACCATCCGAGCAGTGTCACTCGATAACCAGTCTGTCCCCATTCGTAAATTAGCCACCATCGATATCACGTCGAATTTTTTGATTCGAACGACCGACATGGAAAGCTACTCCACCCCCTTCCTGAATGGTACCCAGGAAGCAAGCCGGGACTTTGACATGCGCGTTCGTCGACCTAGCGAAGCGCGCGCCTTTACATTGCTCCTCTTCAGCGTCAGTTGGATCCTTACGCATGTCACCGTTGGGCATGTTGTCCTTGCCCGGAGGTTGACTGAGGTCAGGTCAATTTTGAAGCATCTGGTATCCACTGGGGCAATCCTTGTTGCACTCCCTCAGCTCAGGAATAGCATGCCGGACGCGCCCGGACTTGATGGTATGCCCGTCTGTTATCCTATTGATTATGACACTTGACACTCTTACTTCATGAAGGTGTTTTGATCGGTATCTACTCCCTTCCACCACGAGAACGTTCACTAATAACAATTCAGACTCTATTGGATTCTTCCCGCAAATGGTCATTACCGGTTTATGCATCATAATCTTGTTGTTGCTTCTTGCCGTGCGTGAGGTTGACGCCCTCAAGAAACCCCAACACGCAAACCGCCCACCAACCCGTGGACAAAGCCTAATTCGTCCTCCACCACCACCCACAGAGAAATCGAACTCGATGGATGCGGCCCAGTACGAACTTCACCGATTGATGAAACATCTGAAGGGACAGTATGTGTTCCCCCCTGTTCCACCCTCACATCGGCTACGACCGTCGAACGAGATGCACTCCTCTCACAGAAGATGTAAAACGATGTCAAAGATCATGGAAGCCGGCGAAGTTTCACATTGGTCCGATTCCGATGATTAGCACTTGTATTTATTGTCTAATTCTTTTAAACGTCTAACTTTGGTCAAACGCATGTTGCGGAGAATGTATTCAGCCCTTTAATTCATATCTATGTGAACAAAATCCGACTTTCCCTCGGGGTACAGAGTGCCTTGTTCACTGATCTCGGCAACGGAAAGGGAGCTACCCATACCTGGAGTTCCGTTTCGCCAGCATCAAATCACGGAGGCACTATGCCCGCTCCCACTGATCATACCCAACCCGAAGGTATTATTCGTCTCCGAATAGACGTTTCCTTTGATAAAACAATAAGCGGAAGTTCTAAAGGAGATTCAGATGCTTACAGTCTGACTGGGGCCTCGCTGAATACTGATTTACCACCAATCATTTCGCGCGCCCACACATCCCTCACAAACCATCCCACATGCCCTACTGCACAGCCCGCTAGATCACCCGCAGCAGCCTTCCAACTACCATTAAGGACCCACGAGAATGCGACAAGAGCAACGGGGAGGTATGGCGCGGTAATAGTGATGAGACCAAAGAGAGAAATGGGTGTGGATGGATGCCGTCGCGACCAAAGATAGATGGGAACGAACGCGAGGGAGGACGACAGGAATGGGAGGTTGAAGAGCGGGGAGAGGGCCTATGGGGGGTTCATTATTCATTCATTCAGAGTGGTTTTCGTACGAGGAAGGACGTGCCAAGAGCATCATGGATGAGAGCAGGAGAAGCCAGAAATAATCCGCTCTTCTATTGGCGAACGACGACTCTTCCAACATCCTACTATACCTCATACTGGGATGGACTGTCAGGAGGGCTACACCTCATGCACTCGATTACGGCCTGACTTACAAAAAGAACAAATGAAAAACAAAATCCAGCGATATCGATCCAAAGTAGAAGAAGTTGGTTACAGCTCTCCAGGGCTACACGGCCATTGGTCAACATCCCAACCAGCGATGTGAACCGTGCACACCTGCATATTTACAAACGCACTTCTTGGGCTGAAATACAGCTGCAGTGGTGTCACTAACTGACATTGCTACAAATTTCCCATTAGCCTGATGACACTAATGATCCACAAGGAAGGGGGCGCACAACAGCTAGGCTAGATAATACGGACAGAGCCAGCCAGCCACGGGTAATTGGTGGTATCTGGGTTATCCACGCTTCAATCCCGACGGGCATATTGCAGGAATGAATTCAAGATGTCTTCAAGAGGTCAGTCAATGAAAGAGCAGAACGTACGGTAAAAGCACAAATACTCTGATCAGTGACACGACATCCACTGATGTCACCATCAGACTGAGCGTGTCACATGGTACATGTGACAAAATCACATAAACCACTTGTAATTTTCATCATGTACGTCAGTCGTAATATATGTACTTGTACAAGATGTCAATGACCAAGACAACAGGATCCTCAACCAGGTGATGCAGAAAAGGAATAAAAGATATTAGCAGATAAGCAATAAACACAAGGAATAGATGAATCAATATATCACCCACGAGCGACCAGCGTCTCATGAATCTCGCTCGCTGGTGTAACACCATCTGGAACTTACAGATCTTACGCCACAGTAACCTTGCCCGCTATTGGTCCAACCACGACGCGCCTCCCAGGCTCTTTCTTAGCCAGAGCCACTTTCGCCTTCTGAGCAGCCTGCGCATTCTCCGCCTCCATCTTCTTTGCCCTTAATGCAGCGCTTCTGTTTGTGCGTGGCGCGATTGAAGGAGCAGAAACACTGCTTGGTCTTGGTCTCGGTCTGGCTGTCATTTCCGGAACTTTAGGGGGCCCGCTTACGGGAACGCGGTCGATCGGCTTTCCAGGGCTGGCGGGGCGGATTACGGCGGCTGCAGGTCTAGGAGCAACGGAAACCCTATTCGTCCGAGTAGGGGCGGGACGAAGAGATGTCGTGGACGAGGCGCGGGGAGGCGCGATGGTAGCAACACCAGAGGCTTGAGAAGTAGGGCGGGCGGGGGGCGGTTTTGATTTTTGACCATTGAGAGACGTTTGAGATGATGTGCGGGAGATTGGTTTAGGGTTGCTAGTTGAATTGGAATGACTGCGGACTGGAGGGATCGGTATTAGGTATTGAAAGGATGGTTAAGAGTGAACACATACACATAAAAGATGAGGGCGGCGGAGCGTCTTTCATCGCTCTCAGTGCTGCACTTTTATTCAATCTTGGTACAAGAGCTGGAGCCTTCGCACTCTCAACTGAGATTGTTTCTCTCCTCTTATGTCCTGGTATACCCTCGAACACACTCTTTCCCTGCGCGTCCGTCAGCGGTCGCCTTGTGGGAGCCTGGACAGGTTGCCCAAGCCTTAGAGATGCGGCACGAGTCATACGAGGGGCAATTGTTGGTGCAGCAGTGGATGCTACGGCAATGCTCTCGCGGCGCTTGTGGCCGGGTACATTGGCAAATGTTTGTGCTAGTCGCTCCTTTGTTGGGGGGAGACGTGGAGCGGATGGGGTGGGATTAACAGCGAGCCCAGCACGAAGCGCAGCACTACGTGTGGTACGGGGTACAATATCGGGCGTGGCATTCGTGGCTGGAATAGGCCGTGCTCGAAACATAGGCTTGCCGCTACCATTGGTTTTGCTGGTTCTGCCGCTGTTGGTTCGGCTACGGGTGTAGTCCGTGGCTTTGTGGCTACCCTGGCTCGTGCTGGAATAAATAACCGAGCCAGAATCGGAGGGGAGGTCTGTGCTGGGGAAGGGCGGTGATGACGCAAACAAGGAGGCGATTTGAATTTCAGCAGTAGGAGGGTCTGGAGAGCCCATCAAACCGTTTTGGCTCACTGAAAGACCATACAGTGCGCGGAGTGGTATCGGAGTTTCAGTTTTCCCGGCCACTGGATCTGCAGGCCCAATGAGGGCAGACCATGTTTCGACAGCGCGATGACGCTCGAGAACGTAAACCCATACAGGACCCCTAGGTAAAAGATTCAGCGACGCGACCAGAAAAATGTACAACGCAGAACGCTGACTCGGCAAACGAATGGGCATCCTCACCGAACAACTCGAAAAGAGTTTCGGGGTCCGTTTCGGTATCAAACTCCATCTGACGCTCCTTGATGATCTACACAGAGCGAGATGAAATATGTAAGCATCTTCCATTTTGCGGGTTCCCTAAATACGAGATCTGCAAGCGTGACGGCTATATGGGATTTCGCGCGAGCGCTAAGATTCCCATCGAAGCCAGCCCCCTCTTCTCCCAAAAGAGTGATGGGAAGAGATAAATTGACCCACCTCAAATTTCTCTTCCATAATCCTCTTCTCGATTTCAAACCTCCACTTCAATGCGTGGTTTTTAATGATAGCGATTGTGCGCGTACGGCGATGTCGCCTGCGAGCCCCTCCAGGTACTGCGCCTTCCTCCTCTGAACCGGGATAAAGATCAGCATCCAAATTGGGCTGTGCGTCTCCATTCACTGGCTGTGGACTACCAGCTTCTTCTGTGTGGATTTCACTTGTATATACATCTACCCGGAAATGTGAGTGGATTGACATGTTAATCTGTGGATATGAGGTGACCTTCATGCTGGAATTCACCCGCTGAACGGGGCTGGTATTCGGGTGAAAGGGGTGGGGTGGTCATATTGGCTGGGCGTGGGGTTGCGTGGGGGCTCCCCGTTGGGGTGCTAGCAGCGGTATTACCAGCGTAAAGGGCTTCGGAAGACATGATCATTTCAGTATATGTTGCTTGGGGGCGATATGCAGGGGTCAGCTGCACTATTTTTGAAACAGGTTTGGGCAAAGTGAGTCTCGGATAGAGTGGTGGGATTTTGGTTGACAGTCACAAATGACAACAAGGGTAGTAGTAGTGAATAGAAATAGAAAAAAGCCTGAAATCAAGAGCTATAAGACGCAGTGGAAGACTTGAACACAGGGAAGTAATGGTGGGACAACAGAATCTGGGGAAAAGGAGACTGAAACTGGCTGGCAAGTGTATTTATTTCACAAGGGCCCCACAAACAAGGTTTCCGATTTGATATTCGTGCGAATTCCACGTTGTCATGACGGAAGCAGATCATCCAAGAGGTAAATAAAAAGAAACCTGGTCGTGCGCTCCTGTGCGCCGACTGTGCATTTCTCTTATGGGTATTGCGCACCAAATACTCATGGTGCCAGTATCAAGTGTGGGGTAGCCAGCTCAGTCAGTGTTGGCAATGCCAGTGGATAGCCAGTGTTTTGCCACAAAAGCCATGTTTCGTGGCCCGCCACTGGCCTCGTGACTTGTGGAATTCTCACGGACACTGCCAGGCTATGCCTCCAGGATCGATAAGATAATCTGAGAGATAGGTTAATCTAATCACTGTTGATAATCGTTCCTGCCAAATTGGGTGCTGACAAATCTTATGTAATGTGGGCGCCTCCATGGGCGCCTTCCACATCCACAGAACGTGGGTGTGGGAAGCCACCTGTCAAGCCACGAAACATGGCTTGTGTTCATGGCTTTTCCACATGTGGTTGCCAACGCTGAGCTCAGTCTACTTCACTTCAAAATAAGACCAAGCCACGTGCCAAATACATTTTTCCACGGTCTGTCAACACCGGCGAATTTTATGGTTGGGCAACCACACATCATCCCTTTGAGCGCTCATTAAAGCTCGTGCTCCATGGCTGCCTGTTTACGGTTCACTCGCCGCGTATTCATCTGGTTTTCAGCACAGAAATATTGAATTTTCTGACCACCAGTTTAGGTCTGGCGCTCATTCATTGATAATAAAGGTAATATTTCCTAAATTCCAATACATTGGACCCCGCTAATCTTTACGAAAGGGCACGATGCACAATGTTTTCCAAATGTACGAATATGACCCCGTTTCTCAGGTGAATACACGTCTGAACAAAGGACTAGCTAGTTGTTCATGAAGCCCGACCCGGAACCGTGCATGTGTCCCTGAAGGTCGAGCCCTACAATTGTGCGCTCCAACCCGTTGGTATCCGATAAATCCTTACGACTGCCCCGCCAGTGAACCGCGTTGGGGTGGGTGTATCTGTCACACGAACGCCCACCACTGAAACTGAATACTTATATAAATCGGTCGAAACAGACAGGTAGGGATTCTAGTCCGATCAGCGACGCGTTAAATCAATTCTTTCATGGACAGTGCACGGAGGGCTTATTTTGTCTCTCACTGACACTATTGGTTCGCTCGCCGTTGCCACGCAAGGCCACTGGATGACCGGTGTCTCCACCGACATCGGGACTTCGTTCGTCCGCCCATCAGGCCGTGCAGGCGATATCCTCCATGCGAAAGCCACATTGACCGGAATGGGTGATTTGAACTACCGTCTCAATATTTTGTTTGATCCTGATCACATTTCATATAAACAGGGAAATCCCTAGCATATACACGAGTTGATTTCACGAATCCGAGAGGGGAATTGGTTGCGTACGGGTGTAAGTGTCTCCTGATTACCACATACCGTCTGTTCTCACAACAGCCAGATCATACGAAATACATTGGGAAATCATCTTCACATGCGGTAGGTCTATACACCCATATCATGCGCCAAGTTGCCTAGACGCTGATTTAATAGCGGAATGTCAAATTTTCTGAAGACGGAGAACGAGTCATTGAAGGGGAAGATCTCAATGATGTAGACTAGACTTCAATTTGTTCTCACTCAGAGCACGCACCGTTTATCCGCAAGGACAAAGTGCACAGCGAGCTGTATAAACATATTCAACCCATCAAGACCCAAGGTAACCACAGACTGTCCTAGATTTGACACCCGCAAAAGATAAAACCATCAGGGGACCTCCCTGGCGAGTATTGGATAGTTTGGAAGGGTGAGATGGGTCAAGGTAGAATTGCAACAAGTGGGATATATAATTGGATGAAGCTATTGCTAGTCATGTAATCATTTCCCGAGTGTCCATCATAGAGTGTCCGATGAGAGATATTCAATGAGAAAATTGGAGCTTCAACATCGCATGCCCATCAAATTGGCACAAATTTGAGAGTCTGAGGGCGTAGATGAGTTGAGTGGGCACAATGTATGGTTATCCTGCTTACCAGATTGATGATGGGTGCAGGATATCTGGCGAAGAATGCATTTGGATCTGAACCGGCATAGAAGCCGGTGCTCTGCGACCAGAGTTGGGTTGCGGGTGATGCTATTGTCCCAAGGTTACGAAACCCAAGAATTAAACTGGAGATGGCAACTCACAGCCATCAGTATTGATCCATTGAGTGGTAATGATGCCCGTCAACAGATTGATGTTCCACTGTAACAAAATTGTTAATTGATTGTCGTCATTCACAGACCAATAGCCCAACTGACCACATCAGATTCAGCGGTCCGCGGGCTACCGATGGTATATGAATTTGGAACTAGGGCGGGCGTAGATCCAGGCGCAGCTGATGATATACCGATCAGCCTCAGCGCACGAGGTTAAGGTGATTGAGCAAAAGACTTACTGCCAGCGCTAGATGCAATGTACAGGTAACTAAATAAAATAATGTTCGATTATTCTTACTTCCAACTTCGAGACGAAAGAGCACGAACTGGAAAGATCCAGAGCCGATATTGGAGTTGGTGTCATCGCGTCCTTGTACCAAGGAGAGGATTTGGTAAGCAGTGTCCGAGTTCTGTTTGCGTGGTGGATGTGGGTGAATTCAGTACATAGATTGGCCCAACGGCATACCTCAGAGACAACCCTAGCCTTGGTGACCGATGTAGCGGTTGGGTCAACATTGAATTTCACGATGAGGGCATCCGCTATATCAGGCCGGTAACCATATTGAACACCACTAAGGCTGTTCTTGGAGAGATAACCAAGGACAGCGCCGTTGGCGCTGTTGATGGCTTGGATAACACCCCGCCGTGTAATAAGCGGGGTGGAGGATGGAGACGAGCGGCGTGCTGGATCTAGTGTACCAAAGGGTTCAGTTAGTGTGCGGATCAGGCGAACATGGACGTGCCATCTCGCTTGTGAGGTGCCAATAGAGGAAGGCCAAGTGCTAGGCGCTTAGCATTGGTTTGGACCCCATCGACGGGAGACATTCGGGGGAAGACATCGCGTTGAGAAAAACTGCTGGGGCAATACTCGGCGCCACCACATTCCGCGCGTTGTACAGGTGTGGGGCCTGCAAGAACGGATGCCACAAGAGTCGCGAGGACAATGGAGAAGAACGAGCGCATTATAAAGAGTGACGGTCTACAATGGGGTAGTGGGACAAGAATCAGAGAGAGTTGTAGATTATATAGCCCTGCGGTTCAAACTTTTATGTCTTCACAAACAGGGTCGGGAATGTAAATTGAATTAAAAGGGGCGTACCTAAGTCACGGTGTGCCAGGTGTGCCTCCACAGGACCCCCGATAATTGGGTCAGACGCGTGGTCCCGATCCGGACAAAATTTTGGATTTTTTAGCCTCTCGGCCTGGTCCAGTCCGGACAAAAATTGGCCCCAAACAGCAAACACCTACATGAGGCATCCGGACAAAAAAAATTGAAACTGTTGTGGTTACATCTCTGTCCAGACAAATTATAGCCTGATGGCTCAGTAGCAGACACCGCGTGAACGAGCCACCACAAAGGCGCGAGTTCGCATCCTGGTTTTGTGTGATTTCGCCTGAATGTGGTTTCCGTGAGCTTCTGAGTGGCTCTGCAAGGTTGAAGGGGGCGATGAAGGGGTTTAAGAAGAGAAGTAAGGATTTAGTGTTTATTACATTAAAAGTCGTCGATACTATCATCTTGGGGCAAAGAGAAGAGCCAGAAACGCAATTTTCAGCGCTCTGGGAGGTTTTGGCACTTTTTGGTAGCTAGCTCCGTGGTCCGGACAAAATTTTGGCCCAGCTCAAACAGCATGGTCCTATCCGGACAAAAATCGCCGGGAGGGGCCAAAATTTGTCCGGACATAAACCCCAAAATCTCAAAATTTCGGGACCACGCCTCTGACCCAATTATCGGGGGTCCTGCCTCCACCTACCATTCAATGATGAAACGCACAAAATGAACCCTCCACGGGCTAAACACCTAAGCTTCTTGTAACATGAAGGGCGAGCATGCCGAAGGCTGCATAAATCTCCACCGACAATTTCGCTGGTAAGGCTGAGCTAGTGCCGTTCCAAAAACAAGCAATGACTGCAGTTACATAATAGGCAGTCCCGCTGACCACCAGTTTCAGGCTAGGTTGGAGGGGTCCAATTTATTGCGGTTTGGTAGATGTCAGTCCCGGCAATTTGTTTGGGACCGGCCAACCCGATGGAGAGGTAGTTTGAGAACGCTGGTGGTAAATTGCAATTGAGACTACTTCATCTCAAAGCGACAGCGACCAGGCGGTGGGGCACCGGGATTATTTCGCATTCGAACGCTTTCCAATATGTAGTATATATACACATTGGCGAATGGTACAACCAGCAATCGTGTCGTTGCACTGTGTTGAGAGCATACCTTGTCCAGAGCTGCTTGCTGGCAGATATAAATTACTAATGTAAGACGCAAATTTCTATGACGTTGCGGGTGGTCAAGAGGATGATGGGATGATGGGATGCGAGTCAACTTACAAATAATGCGATCGGTGTAGATCGTCCTGGACCTACGCTCCATCGACTGAATACGCTTTTCCAGGAGCTTGGGAGCGTGTGATTGATTCAGATTCCTAGATATTACCATGTAAATGTGAGCACCAATCGAGATATGTATGCTACTCGCCTCTGGTGTGTACAGTTTAATGTCGGTATGCTCATGGCGCTCAACAATAGTGGAGACTTGGATCGCTCCGGAGGAGGTCCCGTCCGGGCGCGTGAATAGGGTTGATCGCGTATGGGATTTCCTTTGCGAATCGATGTTCCAGAATGCTGTTTTATGCACCCTCCCTCCCCTGGCGTTCAGCGTGGCAAGAAGTGTGTTGGTATACCTTGAGAACTCGTGAGACTGGAATTTCGGGACACACAATCAGGGATTGTGCTCACAGTTTCGACAAGAAATGGTATCTGCGAATGGACCGTGAGATAGATGGAAAATACGTTATTGCTGGGATCTTACACCATCAAATAGAAATGGGTGTCGGGGAATGCAAGGAATAATATCATATCCAACAAGGCACCAACGGCGGTAATCATGCCAGTTTCGACAGTTACGGTGATTGTTCTAGACAGCATGGAAACTGTGTGTCCGAAGGCTGATTGAGATGATGCCTCCATGAGCTGGGAACCTAGATTCAGCGTCAATCCCTCATCAGAACAAGGCTACCTGCCGTAATGCACATGATGATCGTAATCATCAAATTAACCACTGCGTTTCCGCCTAACCACGCCTATGAATGAACGGTTGTCGTTTCCACATGCGGTGATGGTGAAGAACTCACAATCACGTATGGCTTCAATTTGACCATGACGTCTGATATTAACATTTTTTTGCCCTATCACCTTCAGTTGACGGGGCCCCTCAATGTGTTGATAAAATCCTCACATAAAATGCAGTTATCGACCCCATGACCAAAGCCGCTGCGGATAGCTGGGTGGGGATGGTCGATGCTGGGCATGAAGATAGGTAGACGAATGTACCGTAATGATGATGATAGGGAATACGATTGACTTGCGCAACATCCATATCCTCCACGAATAAAAAACGTGTATGGTCGACGCAACTGGCAGGATGATACTTTAGCATTAACTCGATCGACTCGAAGACTACCCTTACCCCCGGACAACAGGAATGGAATGAGCGCGGTGGGCCAATCAATTCGCTCAAGGATGTCCACATCCCCCCACCCCTTTATGACAGAGTTCCATACTGAGACTGATCCAAATATGATGAGAACAGTGTCGACCACGAATAACGTCCAGACTACGAGATATTAGGTGTCGCGAATGGCTCTGGAAGAATTGTGAATTACCTAAAGCCTTGATCCAAGTGCGGTCCTCGGGAAAACGGTGATGGTAGGCATCTGTGCAATTTTTTGTGATAAAATGCGCAGGTGGAGATGGGGTGATAAACAAACAAAGTTGGGATATAAGTACGCCGTAGAGGAGGTACGAGATTAAGTTTCCCAAAAGCTTAGAACAGACTCGGTCAGCAGGACTGGCAATCTACACGGCGGAGATAGCCACATTGGGTCCAACCCCGCACAATTGTGAGTAAGGGGTCGTGCACTTTGACAGGCAAATCCGAACTTACAATACTTCGATGTTAGATGGGACATCTGGCGCTGGTGCCATTGGACGAAGTGGTCGTAGAATCTAGCTAGTTGCATGCAAGCCAGCCTGGGCTATAAAGCTCGGCTTGGGTTATGTATCACACTATGATCTTGTTCACCCCTAAAAAGCGCCCCCAAGGCCCTGGGCTTCATTAGCCGCACACAGGAGATTGTGAGCGACTTCAGCACCAAGCCCGGCCCCAGCAATGCCACGAGTATTGCTCCAAAAAAGAATTGCAAATAAATTGATGAAATTTTTTCCGAAAAGATATGTCTTTTCGTTCAAGCTTCCTCAGTGTGGCTATCAGCGGTTGCAAATCAACACCCGGAAAAGTCCATACTGTTCGCGACTTGTGAGAGGTGAAGCCATCCCGCCAGCCATTACGCGTGATGTATGCAGCATTGTACATAGCACCATGTAATACCAAATTCGACGCCTGGGATTGCAATAAATTAGTTCCAGCGATTAATGCTTCAGAAGTTTCAGTGCAACGATGTGGCAACCTTGGTGGCCTTGGTTTCTTGGCAACGACAAGAACGGCGAGGTCCCTATCGGTGATTACATTAGCGCAAAGGCTTGGGTTATAAAGCCATAATAAACTTTACAAATGACTGTCATGGTGGGTTTATGAATTGCGTCAAGTATCAATATGTATTGTTGTCGCTATGCCAGCTGTGATGGTCAAGTGCGCTTCCCCCAAGTCAAAACTAGCAAGCGGTGAAATTACCACAGGTGGGTAGTCAGCGGTGGGCGGGTGATGTGCGGTTTGAGTCTCGGAGAACGGGAGGGTTCTGCCCGGTGCAAATGACTGTTAACCTATCGATTGGTCAAAGCAGGGAAAAAGGGACTTGCATAAAATCCGAAATTTGACCAGATTCTCATGAAACATATACTCAACAAGATACCTACTCCAAGCCGTTGAAATGTGTATCAGAATGACCGGAGTAACGCAGCGACTTGCGCAGCTTCCATATCCTCCAGGAATAAAACACATGTATTTCCATAGACTCGGAGGAAGCGATTGCATTTATGTGAAGAGCCGTGTAGAGGTGGGGGTGCGCCGCAGAATGAACCCGATGCCACTAGCGAGTGTGAATGGGATAATGCCCAACAGCTGGTGGGCCGGGTCAAGCGTCCCGACGTCGCCCTAGCCCTTCACGACTGAGTCCCATACTGCTTTTCCGAAGGCTGTGAATTGGAGCGCGATGATCAGGAAAAACAAGGTCCACACTGGTCCCGGATTGATACAGAGTCTAGTTTCCGAAGTAGGCGATTGATTTAGCTTGATCCATGCGAAATCATTCGAGAAACGGTGACGGTGGTGGTATACAACTGCTGCCGATCTGGGCTGGGGGCGCGACGAAGACTTGGGACACAAGTGTCTATGTCCGACGGGGTTTCTTATCGGCTTTGGACATCGGGAGGTTGAGGGGGTCGGATGCGGTCTCGATCCCATGCACAAAGTTCAAACAGCATGTTGCGCGGAATATGCCATCTCGAGGCTGCAGGCAGCGGAATGTTCGGGGGTGGATGGTAGACATGGATATAGTGACACTAGTACTGACACAGATACAAGCAGCCCAAGTGGGTCTTGGAATCCGCACTCTGCCGCAGGTATGCATAGGGTTTTTGTGCGATCAGGCAGTATGTATTGACAATGGGAGTTCAAAACAGCCTTGTGCGGGTTTCCTTGCGAGTCCCTTCGCGAGCAAACGAGTTTCAGCCCAAAATACATAACCGACGGCTATGGTGTTTCCAAGGGGAGTGTACGTGCTTGTACGTGGCAGTGCCGCTGATACGACTTAGAGGGCTGGTTGGGGGGTTAGCGGGGAACTACATATGTACATACAAGCCAGACCAATTTAGTTTGCGTGGTTCCTTGATTATCACCCCAAAAAACAATGTAACAATATATATATGTTGACTGTAATATAAGTACGCAGGCATCGTGTTTAAACAAGTTACACTCCCTTCTTGCCGCCGGCCCACCACTTGCCTACCTTGGCGGAGGAGTAGCGCAGGCTCTTCCCGAGGCCGGCGGTGACGAGCCCCTTGAGGGACTGTACGGTCGCGGGGTACCGCACGATACACGCCATCTCTGGTAGACGGTTCAGACAATTGGGGTATACACGGCGCGGGACTCACCCTGTTGGATGACATGGGGGAGGTGCTCGTCGGAAGCGAGACGCGTCCAATATGCGGCCTCGTCGCGCTGGAAGAGACCATCGAGCTCGCCGCGGCGCGCGTAGTTGTTGCGCACGCCCTGGAGGAGGTTCGCTGGAAGCTTCTTGATGTGCTTTACGCGTGCAGCGGGGGAGGCGTCCTGGCGCACGGGGCCATCGTGGGGCCATTCGACACCGGGGAGGCCGAGGGCGAGGCGGCGGTAGAGGTCAGCAAAGTGTGGTGCCTGGCGGGAAACGATGCTGGCGACCTTGTCACGATTCTCAGCCGGGAGGAGCATGCGCGGGTCGCCTGCGTAGGAGATGCCGGCGATGCGGGCATAGAGAGTGTGAGGCGGGAAGGAAGGGGGGAGGGTGAGGAGGGCGGCGCGGAGGGCGGAAGTGAGGTTGACTTGCTGAGTGAGGCGTACGCGGGCGTCGTCTTTGATGATTCGGATGGGCTTGTGCATGCGGCCTGCGAGGTAGAGGGTGCGCCAGGAGAGGAGGTCGGTGCAAAGATTGTCGACGGTGGTGACACCATATTTGATCACCTAGGGGGGTTAGCAGGGCAAGACAGGGTATCGGGAACTCACGACGTCGCCCATGGGTACGTATGCGTTGAACCAGACACCGGGGCCAAGATCCTGGAGGTGTGAGACGTAGGAGCTGCCGAGGAGGCGGGCGTGGAGCGGGTAGTGGGAGGGGTGCTGCTGCATATTGATCGAGTGAAAGTGCGCAGGATGGGTGACGGCAAACATAAAGTCGAGCATGGGTTTCTCTTTTTCATACCCGTCCTGTTCGAAGACGCCGGAGCCATAGGCAAAGGCATAACGCACGGGGGCGTTGAATCGGGCGACGATAGACTCGAGGAGGTCACGTGTCGAGTTGCTCACTGGAAGAAGCTGGTTGCGACCGAATGAGGAGGGCAGTTTAGGTAGAGTCGAGGAGGAGGGTCGGGTGGATTGAGTAGGTCGGGGTCTTGGGTGGAGCTGGACATTTCGCTTTGGCTGTTGCGGTGGATTTGGGGGCGGGATGTCCGATTGCTGTGGCTGGAAAGTGTGTGTTGCGAGAGTACGGGAACTGGAAAGGATGGTGGATAATCTGTGGTGATGTTGGCGGGCGGCGAGCATGATTAAGAGTGAAGTAAGGGTAAAGTGGAAAGGGTAGAAAACATATGTCACCAGTCACGTGAGACTTTACTTCTGCCACGTCCACCGACGTCGACCACACTGACAACGATGATGCCCGACTCGTCCCCGCCGTCGTCTACGACAATAGAATCGAAACTAACTCGTCGTCTGCCATTCCCGCGGACTCAGCGCGTTGACTCACCCTTCCGGTTGGTTCATATCCAATGTTGCCAACTAATCCTGACCATCTACCTAGTTCTGCCCCGGAGATTCTCTCCCCAAGGCCCCGCCGCCACCTACTCGAATCGTCCGCCTCCCAGCACTGGCTGCGCTCGTCGTCGTCGTCCCCGCCTCCGTTCTCCCCGGGAGGCTCTTCCCGTGCGACCTCTCCGTTCTCTACCATCTCCCCCAACTACCAGCGTCCCACCTTTTCCTCCCTGCACTCCCTATCATCTCCAGATTCCACCCGCCTCCGCACCCTCTCCCTCGCACATGCCCAGGCTCACACCCATACCCACGCCTCATCCTCCGCCGGCCGCCGCTTCATTCGTTACATGCACAAAAGCGGCCTCCGCGCCCATGTACTTCCCGTCGCCTTTCTCTTTGCCTTCTTCATCAAGTACTGCGTCGGGCTTGGTGGATACTCGGGTATGGGAACGCCCCCCCTCTTTGGCGACTACGAAGCCCAGCGTCACTGGATGGAGATCACGCTACACCTCCCCATCCGCCAGTGGTACACCTATGACCTGCAGTACTGGGGCCTCGACTACCCCCCACTCACCGCATATGTGTCGTGGCTGTGCGGATACATGTTGGTGGCCACCTCCTCTTGTTGCCTGTCCTAACACTTTGGTAGCGGCTCAAAGATAGACCTAACATGGTTCGCGCTCGACACCTCACGAGGAATCGAGACGCCCGAAAGCAAATTATACATGCGTTCCACCGTCCTTGCCCTCGATTCTCTTGTCTATGTCCCTGCCCTATACCTCTTTGCGCGCACATGGCAGGGCACGCGCTCCCACCGCACCCAGGTATGCCCCCTCTGACCCCACACGCCCCTCTTACTCCTCACAGGAAATGGCCATCCTCACGCTTCTGCTACAACCCGCCCTGCTTCTGATCGACTTTGGCCACTTTCAGTACAACTCGGTCATGCTCGGTGCGTGTTAGCCAGCCGATTTACATCGCGCTAATGCTGGCCCAGGCCTCACACTCCTTTCAATCTCCTTGTTCGCCGCAAACTACGATGTTCTCGGCGCCGTCTGTTTCACTCTAAGTCTCGGATTCAAGCAGATGGCGCTGTACTACGCGCCCGCTATCGGCTCGTACCTCCTCGCGAAGTGTGTCTACCTCGGCGCGACACATGGGTACTCCCTCTCCCTTTTCCCCTTCACAACACTTACTCACACCACCCAGCACACGCCTATTCCTCAAGCTCGGCTTCGCGACCCTGCTTACCCTCGCAGTCCTCTTCCTCCCATTCCTCTCAGGCTCGCGCACGCTCGCTCCACCGCTTACGCGCATATTCCCCCTCGCGCGCGGCCTGTTCGAGGATAAGGTCGCAAATTTCTGGTGCCTCACAAACGTCCTCGTCAAGTGGCGCACACGCTTTACGCAACCGGCCCTCGTGCGCATGGCCGCCGCCGCCACTGCTCTTGGGTTCCTCCCCGCTGTCGTGCTTATGGGACGCGCGGCGTGGGTCCTCCGCCTTCCGCCCGCTATGCACTCTTCTTCCGCTCTCACACCCACCGCGGCGGCAACGAAAGCGCCCAGCTCGCCTGCGCCAAGCGCGCACCCGCCGTTCCTACCGCTCCTGCCGTATGCGCTACTTACGTCGTCCCTTGCGTTCTTCCTGTTTGCGTTCCAGGTGCATGAAAAGTCCGTGTTGTTGCCTTTACTCCCCGCGGGGCTACTGATGAGCGCTGCCACGCCGGGCGCGGACGCATGGGAGTGGGGGGTTCTGCTGTGTAATGTTGGAGCTGCGAGGTGCGTGTGTGAGTTTGCTCCGCTCGTCGCGGCGGTTGATTGGGGTGTAGCATGTGGCCGCTGTTGAAGAAGGACGGGTTGGGCATACAATACGCTGCGCTGCTGGTATTGTGGAATCGCGTAGTTGGATATATGCCGTTCCGCGTCCCACGCTCGTTTGTACAGTTTATCGCGCTCGTGCGTCCCCTGTTTCTTTTCGTTATGCATCACCTAACCTCCACCCCATATTCACAGGCATCGCACACCCTGTTGTTGCTGCTGCACCTTGCTGAGCTGACGCTGAGCCCACCCGCGCGCCTCCCGGACCTCTGGGCGATGCTAAACGTCGCGGTGTGTGCGCCTGTTTTTGCCCTCGGGTGGGCGTGGAGCGTAAAGTGTGGTGTGGAGACCGCGTGGGCGGTCGGCGGGCTCGGGTGGAAGCGCGGAGCGGATGAGAAAGGGAAGGGCGGCAAGGGTGCGAAGAGTGGCAAGGAGAAGGGGCAATAGAGAGCCTAGAGGGGGGGAGCAGCCCAGAAAGGGCAATGGTATTGTGGATGCACTGGTCCTTACCCCGAGGCGGGTTGGGTGGCGGGCAAGGGGGGGTAATTTTATTGCTCCTTGGTGCATTGGTTGTGCTCACTGCCCCCGTCCCTATGTCATAATTCCGTGACCAGGCCAGTCAAGATAAACTTGAGCCGCCGCCTAAGTAAATTGATCTGTATACGGCTCAAGTAAACTTTTTATTGCTCCTTGGTGCACTGGCCGTGCGAGTCACTGCCCGCCTTTCGACTTGCTATATATCCTGATTCTGCCCATCCAAAGTGAACTTGAGCAGCCTTCTGCAGTCAGACAGTTCTTGTGCTTCGGTTTACAGTTGACATAGCATGCGAAAAGAAATCAAATGATCTGCGGGAACGACTTTCAAGCTACACACTCGGCCCGGGTAGCGCGAGTAAGTACTTGAACTCGCATGAATAATGCTTGACGTTTCCCAGCTCCTCCCATTCAAATTTACCTGCTAGCAATATACCAATGCGCATTGAAGATGGATTTCAACAGGTTGGACCTATTCAAAGCTAATTTATTAACAAAATGTATACCATTATCATCTCAGACCCCTCCGCCGGAAAGCCATCCTTATACAGGCGATACTGTGCTTCCCTCACTGCTGAAACGTATCCTCCCTCCCTCGTATGTCCCTTTTGTATGACATTTGCTAGTCAGAATAGTAATCCAACCGCCCAAGCCTGCTACGGGAGGTTGAGCCTGATCTCGTTCGCTTCGGCAACGATGTCACTACATGTGAGACTCCATGACATGATAAATCCGGCTAAATTCAGCATACACACAAGCTATTCGTGCCCTGGGTGCTAGTAACCGCGTTGGGCCTCCCCAACTCATACAATACGATCAATGGGGCACCCGTGTGGATATCCTTCAAACTAGCGAAGGGTGGAAAGACCTCAAAGCGGTTGCACAGCGCGAGGGCTTCCCTGCCATCTTCTACGAACGGACATACGGGGAGTATAGCAGGGTATATGGGTTCGCCAAGATGCTCCTCATGCTACCAGATTCCCATGAGGTGGGCCTCATATTTTCCATAAGGGTATTGTAATAATGCGGCATGGAAGGTCTTTTGCCCCCTGAGCATGACAGATGGAACCGCGCGCGTAATTGAGCTCGTCGGCACTCCGGAGATGAAAAGGGATGTATTCCCAAGACTAGTGAGGTAGGGAATCCGTGGGCACGTCACCCGGGTGCTGTACTCACCCTACTATCGCAGCCGTGATCCTGGCGCCGCATTTACTTCAGGGCAATGGACGACGGAGGTGCGTGGTTACCCGTCCAGCGTGCTTTCTAAATGGATTGTCCACTAGCGCCCAGGAGGGTCTGATGTTTCTCAAACAGAAACCACAGCTTCGCCTAATGGGTCCCCGAAATATGCGACCCATTCCCTGGGCTCGCAGTACACCCTTGACGGATTCAAGTGGTTCTCAAGTGCCACTGATAGTGACGTCTCCCTCGCCCTCGCCCGGACGGGGTCAGCTTCCCTCGGTTCCCGCTCCCTTTCCCTATTCTTGATCCCCCTCCGCTTACCCCTCCTCCCGCCCCCATCCCCGGCCCACTCGCATGTTGCTAAAGCCCCTTCGACAAGCAACAACATCTACATCCACAGGCTCAAGAACAAGATTGGCACACACACCCTCCCCACCGCCGAGCTCTCCCTCAATGGCACCCTCGCATACATGATCGGGCCGCAAGACCAGGGCACCAAAAATATCTCCCCAGTCCTCAACATCAC
>QGOG01000559.1:0-10306 GCA_003313185.1 Collybia sp. MG36
GGGTCAATATATTCCCAGGAGCCTTCATAGAAAGATTTTCGGAATGTAACTCATGGATGGGGTCTGCACCTACCGAGCGGGGGGAGGAAACCCAGCCGCGATCCAGTGGGCCAGTTGGTTCCGGGCGTGGTTGTACTGGTGGAACCCTCGCCGAGATTGCGCCCCAGGCTTTTGCAACCACGCGGAGGGCGCTGGAAAACCAGGGCATAGTGGAGTAGTTGGCTGGCTGTAGGCTGTGATGGGATTACGGAGTGTGGTTGAATTGAAGCGGAGATCAGAGAACCGGACTATTGCTGTTTGTTGGTATAATCCCGAAAAGGAAACGATGCCCACGGTTTTGACACACATATCAGGCATTGAGAAATGACAGCAACGAGCGCCCTGGCATCAGCAATGCACTAGTCAAGATGACATGCAACAAACTTCGAAGGCTGGTATAATAAAAGAGCTGAGGGTATGGGGGGTGGCAACGCCTGCAAGTGGATCGTGTGCTGACTAAGGCTCAGTGTGGCTGAAAGTGTGGTCTGCATCTTGACGCAGGCAATGGGCGCCAGGAAGCGCTCCGATCGTTTAACATTGTATGAGAAAGTTGCGTAGAATACTGTTCTGAAACGATTGTTCGTTGTAAAATGTTCAGATTCCTCCGGGGTGTCTTGATCTGAACCTCCAACTCGGCAACTAAGCCATTTGTTTTAAATTTACAACGAACAAAGCAATTAGGACACTGTTAAAATGACATCCAGCATTTTTTTAGCCCTGCCATTTGAGTGTGTCGGTCCCAATGTAATGCGCGATTTTGCTGAGAAACGCGTCTTATGTAATCAAATGAGTGCGCCAGAATGCACTGGGCCATTCGATTTTGTGGTATTCCAATGGTCCTGTAGCATATATATCACTATGTCATATATCGTACACATTTCTATTTGTATTCCAACAATTTGCGTGCCATTATATTCCCATGGTGCTGCTCCAGGTGCAGGTAGAGAGATTTGCCATCTAGCAGTTTGGCAGGCGGCAAATAGAAGCAAACAGCACGATTGTTTCGCAGGCGTTGCCACCCCCCAGAGAGTAGGCCCGCGCATGGGGGGTCAGCTGAGCCCCTTCTTGATTCTTGATGATCAATTTCATGGCCGGCCTATCCGAGCACCTCTTTTAGTCAGACCCGCCAGCGTAGATACATATAAACCCAGGCCTCAAATTCCTCGCGCACCCTGCTCCAGCATGAAGATTGCCATCACCGGGTGTAATGGACGCATAGGGAAATGCCTCGTGCGTCGTGCGCTAGTGGAGGGGCACACCATCGTCGGGATCGACCGGTCCGCCTCCCCCGCAGCGGAGGAGCTGGGGGCGCAGTTCGTATTTAAACAGGTGGATTTGCGGGAGTATGTGCAGGCACTAGAGGCGCTGCGTGGATGTAATGGCGTGGTACACCTTGCGGCGATGCCAGCGCCCGTGGGGTATAAAGTGAACACACACAACAAGTGCGTTCCCCATATGAGGGCTACCCGCCTGCTGACCGGTTTTCAGTAACGTGGTGCTATCGTGGAACGTCCTGACGGCGTGCGCCGAGGTAAACCAAACTGCCAGAGACTAGTAACCAACAGGATTAATGCATTCCCAGCTGGGCATCACACGCGTCGCGCAGGCATCGTCCGTGAATGTGATACCGCTTGTATACAGCCAGAATCACCGATTTGACTACTTCCCCATTGATGAGGCGCACCCGTGCCTGCCAGACGAACCATACGGGCTGTCTAAACTGTAATTACCCACCCGATGTCTGGATATCTGCTGACCGTAATTGCAGAATATGCGAGCTCCAGGCGGACACGATCGTGCGGCGGTACCCGGGGATGCGGGTGGCGAGCCTGCGGCTGCACTGGTTCGTGGAGAGCCGCGCCGCAGCGCAGGGGGTGAGCGTTGAATGGGCAAGCCGGCAACTGTGGGCGTACGTGCAGCAGGACTCGACCGCCAAGGCCTTCCTCTCCGCCGTGGTTCAAGACACCGATAAATGGTCGGGACATGAAACATTCTTCATAGTGGCGCCGAATATTACGCATGACGAAGACGCGGATGCGCTGCGGGAAGAGTACTGGCCTGGAGTGCCCACCAAAGGGCCACTGCGAGGATTCTTCGACTGCAGCAAGGCAAAGAGATTGCTGGGCTGGGTGCACGAGGATTTGGATACGACGTCGAGCCCTGATGATGATACTTAGCTAGCGTCATTGAATACCCTTGAGACGCCAGAGTAAAAATGGCACCCACTGGGGTGAGGTAAGGGGTGGTCAGCTGATGATCATTGATCAATTCCCCATCTGGGCGCCTCTTGTGGGTATATATACTTAGCCTAGCTCAAGGCTCAGGCTCTCGTACACGGTGACTCTGAAAGTAACCCTGATTATTCTATCCAATGAAGCTCGCCATCACCGGATGCAATGGACGTGTGGGGAGATGCGTCGTGCGGTACGCGCTTGCGGAGGGGCATGCTGTCGTCGGGATCGATCAATCTGCTTCCAAAGTGGTGGGGGGACCAGAGGGACAGTTCGTCTTTTTCAAAGCGGACCTAAGGGAGTATGCAGAGGCGTTGGAGGCACTGCGCGGGTGCGAGGGCGTAGTGCACCTTGCGGCAATGCCACAGCCTGTGGAATACAAGGTGGACACACATAACAAGTGGGGTTTCCATGTGAGGTCGCCTCAGCGCTAATTGGTTACAGTAATGTGGTGCTATCGTGGAACATCCTGACCGCGTGCGCTGAGGTGAGACCGATACCCAGGTGGGGAGCATACACTAACCCACACAGCTGGGAATCACGCGCATCGTGCAGGCGTCGTCGGTCAATATCATTCCCATGGTATACAGCCCGAATCACCACTTCGACTACTTCCCCATCGACGAAGCGCACCCGTGTTTGCCAGACGAACCATATGGGCTGTCCAAGCTGCAAGTAGCCACTCAATCCCTGGATATCACTAATCATGATGCAGAATCTGTGAGCACCAGGCCGAAACGATTGTGCGGCGGTACCCGGAGATGCGGGTTGCAAGTCTGCGGTTGCACTGGGCCGTGCCGAGCCGCGTTGCGGCGCAGCGGGTGCCCGTAGCGCGCGCGAGCCAACACCTCTGGGGATATGTGCAACAGGACTCTGCATCGAAGGCATTTATCACCGCCGTAGTGCAGGATACGGACAAGTGGTCTGGGCATGAGGCGTTCTTCATAGTGGCGCCGGATATTGTATATGATGAGGATGTGGATGAGCTACGAGAAAAGTACTGGCCTGGGGTGCCTACCAAGGGGCCGCTGCGTAGGTTCTTTGACTGCAGCAAGGCGGAGCTGTTGCTGGGCTGGGTACACGAGAATTTGGATACGGACGAAGTGCTTGAAATCCGGATATAAAAAGGAATAAATATTGTGCGGGCCGGTTCCGGACCTCCGGCCGCTGCTGGGTGTGGTTAGTCAGCAAGTCCGTGCGCGGTGGCCGAAATTCCCAGCCTGCCAAAAAAAAAGGCTGGCTGGCAACTCTGCGCCCCCACTCACTGCTACCACTTTACCGCAGTGTGCGTTACCACTGCAGCTCTATAGGGAGGCCCACTACAAAATATCTTTATCAATTCATCTCACTTCTTTCTCCCTCCACAACCGTGAGTGTCTCTGTTCTGGACTAATAATCCGATTGCTGGTGATACGACAACACTGCTGCTGTTGTCGTCGTCGTTGCTCTCTGCGACTCACTGCAGTGAGCGCGGCTTTGTTTGTTTGGCACCGAGTCGCGTCGCGTCGATCACTGGGTGGATTCCCCCTGTCTTCAATGGCGACTGCACTCGCTCGTTCTTGTCTTCTGCGTTGTTGCTGTCCTAACCTAGACCATTGCTGACGTGTCGCACCATTTAGATGCCCAAGGAAGCTACTAAATCAAAGGTTGGTTTATTTCACTCTCCTAGTATTACAGCAACATTTAGGGCACCAGAGGGGCCTGTAGTGGGGGGAGGGGCCTTTTTGGCGTCGTCAAGAGGCCTGGCTAGTGTTCAAATTCGAACCACATGTTGCATTTCCATGTTTATCTCACCCGAACCGACTTGACATGCATACATAAACATCCTTTTTCTCCCTTATTCTTCTTGACCCCCATCCAATTCATCGTATCCTGAGCATGTGCTGACGTCGTCCTCAGCGCAAGGCCGCCGACAAGGTGGACAAGACACCGCGGAAAACCAAGAAGGACCCCAAGGCGCCGAAACGTGCGCTGTCCGCATACATGTTCTTCTCGCAGGACTGGAGGGAGCGAATCAAGACCGAGAACCCGGATGCGGGGTTCGGTGCGTTGCCTGCTCAAGTACTGCGTATATGCTGATAGTCTGCAGGTGAGGTGGGCAAGTTACTTGGTGCCAAGTGGAAAGAGCTCGACGATGAGGAGAAGAAGGTTTGTTCGAGCTTACTTGTCCTGTCCAGCGCTCATCGTGCCATAGCCATATATTGAGCAAGCTGCAAAGGACAAGACAAGAGCGGAGGACGAGAAGGCCGCATATGATGTAGGCCCCGTCTCTTGACGAACCAGTATCACACTAACCATGACACAGACCGGCAAGAAGAGCGCAGCGAGTGGAGACGAAGATGAAGACGAGGAATGATTTTAACTTAAACTGTCCTGGATTCATTCTATTCTGTTTCCCGTTTTCTCCTACCCCTGATGCTGTTACCCGTCCTGAGCCTGTTTATTTCGACTGCGCGTGTAAAATCCCGTAATATAGTACCCCATACCTGCCTGTTGTTACCCATGAGAGTGGTCCAGCTCCAAGATTTATGCGTTACTGCCGCACTCCTGATGGATGCGTCATTGGCCATATTTGGGGCAGTTGGGTGCATCCAGTGTCAACTCCTGTGTATCACCCATTGTAATTATCCGACCATCTCTTTTACCACAACTACCACAACCCACCCCATATATCAATCATGACAGAACAAGCAGGAGAAGTGCGCTATCGTCCTTCATAGTTACCCAGTCATTCATGTGCCTTTAGGCCGTGCCTGCAGCGCAGCGAGGCAGCTGGACTTCGTTCCTCAAATCGTAGGTCCAATGGTGCTCCCCTCGTTGCTGAGAGCACAGATCGAAACGCCCTGGTAACCTGCACTCTAGGATCGCTTCCTTCTCGGGTGACCTCTCATCAATGACCGCACCACCTTTCATTCTATCACCCGTATCGCTTACTGAGTTTCCTGGTGCGTATCGTACGATTTACACTTGCTGACGCTGACCCGGGTGCAGCATACTGGTGCGAGCGCCCGGAGCTATTTGCGGCGATCGCGGACGCCAAGACGGATGAGGACCGCGCGCTCGCGGTGCTCAAGTGGTTTATCGTGCGCGATCTCGTCCTTTCACAAGTATCCTGCTGACACGCAACAGAGCACCCTCAAGGGCCAATACACCTCCCGTAATGAAAGCATGGGCTCCGAGAAAAAGTGCGTCTGCCCCTGCACCATCCTGACCTCACTCACCCATCAGGCCCCTCAACCCCGTACTCGGAGAGTCAGTCGTTTTTTGCTAATTATTTCTCATTGCTGATGACCACAGACTATTCTACGGCAAGTGGCCTGATGTGCACGGGCGCGGGCAAACGGACCTCCTCGTCGAGCAGGTCTCCCACCATCCGCCCATTACCGCATACGTGATCGAGAATAAAACCAAGGGCATCTGCCTTGTAGGCCACAATGCTCAAAAAACAAGCTTCAGCGGTGCGTGTCCGCCCTCCTCTCTACTGTGCCGGCTCATGGGCGCCGCAGGTGGATCTATTATTGTCAAGCAAATCGGGCACGCGGTGCTGACGGTCACGCTGCCGGATGGGAGAAAGCAGGAGTTCCTGATCACGCTCCCACGCCTGCGCATCGATGGGCTTTGGTGCGACCGCCTGCTCCCTATCGCTTACGACCATCCTGATCAAATGACCGCACATGCAGGTACGGCTCGCCCTACATCGAGCTCGCGGAGACCTCGCACATCATTGGCGGCGGGTTCACTTCCGTCGTCGAGTACAAGGGCAAGGGCTACTTTTCCGGCAAGTCACACTCGTTCAAGGCAACTGTCACGCCTATCCCTGGGACCTCCGGGCAGGAGCATGTCGTCGAGGGCACGTGGCACCAGAGTAGCAAGTTTGCCAAAGGTAGACACGGAGATTTCCACGATGTCCTTGGTGGGAAGGAGGAAGTGACAGCGGTGGGCGCTGGGCCCAAAGGCGAAATGGGCGAGTTCGAGACGCGCAAGCTGTGGGCAGCGGTCGCGAAGGGCATCCGCGAGGGCGATTTTGAGACGGCGAGCAAGGAGAAGGGACGCATTGAGGTATGTGGGCTCTTTCGCCCTTCCACTAGTACTTAATCGTGCCTTGCACACAGAATGAGCAGCGGCAGAGGCGGAAGGACGAGGCGGCCGCGGGAACGACCTGGCCCATGAAACACTTTGCGTCTATTGAGAGCGATCCCGTCTGTGCGTCCCCCCTTCCTTTCCAATTCATTCCGCTCACTTTCCTCTCTCCCCCCGCCCCCCCTATTTTCCTCGTAGACGAACGACTTGGGAAGCTGGTCAAGATCGTGCCGCCGACGGAGGACGCGTACGTGTTCCAGGGCAATTGGCCTGTATCCACGCCCGCATGAGCCCCGCGGTTTTGGTAGTGCAATCCCTTCTAATGCGATGAGTAGTGTAAGCCTGTCTCTACTGTGGAATATATTCGTTTTAGCCTCGAGCGTGTCGATGTGCTGGTACATGGGTTCTTGGACTGCGCGGATGTCGAGATCTTTGATTGCGCCGATGTGGCAGTGCACCCGCTGGCATTCTGTCTAACCACAGGAGCTGAGGGGCTGCTGAGGGGTCAATCCAACGCCTACCGTACCACGCCTCCGATTTCTTGATGGGTGTTCGCTATCCTTACTACCAGGACCTGCTTGGTATAAGTCGCTCTGAGTACAATAAAAGCCTTCGAAATAGCCAGACCGCCCCCGCCAGGCAATGACCCGGGATGCGCATTAATTGGGAGATGTACCAGAGCCTATTCCGGATAAAAACTGGGCCTAAAATTTGGCCCAACCCAAGACTGAACCCATGTTGCCAGAGCTGGAACCTTCAAGTTGGGCTGTGCTGTCTGTCGCGAGCCGTTGTACCATAGTGGGGTAGTGGTGGCCCCGGAATCAGCTCAACATGATCTCAAAACCTCTAGACGGCCGTGAATGATCACGGTCGTGGAAGCGGCTGAGCCAAGGAGCGAGAGTGACTAGGTAACCATCGTCACAAGGAGTGAACTGACGGGGACAATGAACGTGTAAAGTAAAGTACTCAAGTCTACGATTGTACCATCTAACACGGAACACAAACAATATCTGAACACTTGAATATAATCAGTAATGACTGCTATTAACGCATGCTACATGAACGTAGGGTAGATAAATGAAGGGAGCAAGGCGGGCTAATCAAGTCCGCTGTGAGGCCGCACTGCTCAGTCCCAGAATTCAGCACAGATTGACAGAACACTCACAAGCAGTCGCCGCAGCCCCTCCCGTCGGAAATGCAGAGGAAGCCCGTGCGCGTCGGGATGCGGCCATTGATCCTGTCCTTCGCGACACTTCGGCACTTCATGAGCTCCTTTGCGTACCCCCGGATCTCGCCAGCGGACAATTCATTATCAGTCGTGTATATACAGCCTTGGAAGTTGACGGTGAGCGCAAGGATTGGCCAGCAGCACTGGTACCCACAATTCCCGGGGGAGCAGACAGGGTTGTACGCCTTCCAGATTGCGATCTCATAGTACGAGCAGGTGTGCCCATAATTGACGGAGAAATTGGAGTCAAGCAACGAATCGCAGTCGGAGGCGCTAGGTCACACACATCAGTCCAACGAAATGACGGAGCAGAACGTGTCACTCACACCGCATTGCCCGCGACGCCGCAGGTCAGATTGTCGCGGGCGGACAGAGTAGCGTTGGTGGGCATGGCCAGCACCTGCGACACAGCGACGAGCGCAAAGGCAGCAACGATGGAGAATTTCATTTTGGGAGGTGAATGAATGAGGAAAATATGCACTGATTCGCCTGGGGCTAGAAGGTAGAAAGTAGCTTTCCCGTTTGCAAGACCAGCGCCCAGGCTTTTATCTGAGTCGCGTAGAAATCGTGCTCGGGTGATATCATTCCCAGGTCCTTCCGAGGGCTTTGAGGAAATCAAATCGGGTGCGCGGTAATCTGAAATCGCCCCAAGCGACGTTAGCATGTAGATACAGACCAATCTCGTCTAAAACCAGAATTTCAATAAGTGTTGTGGGGGAGAGCCTCCATCAAAGATGTTCTTCCTCGTCACGGTATTTCACAACCGTGGCATTATATGGCATGAAGTGGTAAGACTGCCCCAACATTCCCTGGAATTTAGTCCAGTCAAGCTTGCTGGGTGTACATAGCCTAGGCATCAGCAAACCAGGTGTTACATGGCACTCTATAGCAGTCAAAGCGCTCATAGCGCCATAGTATGGGTCTATTGTTCTATAGTGCTTCATAGCTGTCAGCATGACCTATGGAGTTTTATAAAACACTCTACAAGCCAGTATTATATCTATATAGCGCTATGCAACACTCGAAATCGTATATTTATTCACTACTAGACTATCCTATTTGCTATATATTCTTACGTATGGCATGGATCACACCACGGGGGTACCGCGTTGTACCATGCGTGTGTGCGGTTGCGCCGTAGGGCGTCGCTGCAACCGACCCTCCTACAATGCCCTCGCACGATGTCGCACGCATCGATTGATGCAGCTGACATGGTGCGAGGGGTGCGCAAGGAGGGGGGAGGTCAGCGATACCCCGCGCGGCAACGCTCCTGCTTGTGAGGGAGACAGAGACTCACTTTTTGAACCCCCAGTTCTCTCGTAAGCAAGAGCTGGGGGAAATTACTTCGGCCCACTCAATGTGACAAGCGAGACTGGGCAGACTTACCGTTCTAGCCCCCGTTTGCAAGGGCAGGGGTGTTCGGATGTTTGCGAGCGATTGCCGGCTTGCTTCGATGGGGTGTTGCGTGAGTGATGGGCGCGCCACGAGCAACGGGGGTGGCGCGAGAAAAGGGTGGTGCGAGCGAAGCCTGGGCGTGGCGTGGGCGAGGGGTGGCGGCAAGCGAAGGGGCACTAGTGGGCGAGTAAGCGGGCATGGGGCGGGTGCAGGAGATGGGTAGTGAGCGAGCGAGTGATACGATTACAAGGGCGGCTCAGCTTTTCTCACCTGCAGCAAGAACGAATATACTCCTCAACCCATGGCCCACTCGTTTGCGAGTGGGTCTGCGAGCGAGGCATCCTGGCCTTCTTCTTGCGGTCGTGGGGGGTGACGATCGTCTTAGCGGGCTCCGTGGTGGTGCATTGCGGTCTGTATGTCCAACGCGTACGGCTGTCGGCCGCATTGCGTTGTTGATGGATTTAAGACTCACCGTGGACCCAGGTGTCTGTGCTTGCACATGATACATCTGCCGTTCACCGAAGATTGAACCACCCCCGGCGACAGCGTGTCAAAGAGAGCAATATCAAGTAGTGGGGGTGGTGGTGGAGGATGGCGAGATCGGCCGAGGGTATTGATGGGCTGGAGGGTACTGATGGGCGGGGTGTGGGGTGATCGGGGTGATAAAAGAGCAAGCACGTTGCTGAGGCCCGATGACGACCTGTTATAGTTTGTCAGTGGCGTCGTTGGTGACCAGAGAGTGTCGTACTTACCTATTCGCCGTAACACGCACGAAGCATAAAATATGAGGATCAGGCCCGCCTGCCACAATGCGCGAGTGCGACTCTCGTTGTGTCCCAAGACCTGATACAGAATTTGAGTCAGTATACTGTTAGTGCGCGTCGCGCGAAGACGATCTGGCCTGAGGAAGTAGATCATTTTTCATGCGCCCAAGTGCATGAAAGTAGGACTTGGACGAATTTGCGAAACGGAAGGCCAGGGTGGGGCTAATATATGTGTGCGCCTAAGTGTTACTCTAAGTGATATCCTGCGGAGTGGAGCAGGGTGCGCACGAACCATTTGTGTGTGTTTGACATCAACGGGCCGGATCCCGTCGTATGCAATCTATGTTACGTAATCACGCTCAAACCGTCCAAATTACTATGACTTGCTATGACTTACTATGACACTATGGTTGTCTATAATAATTGCTGTTATAACTATGGTTCACTATGACTTACTATGACACTATGGTTGTCTATATTAATTGCTGTTATAACTATGGTTCACTATGACAAATATTTGGTTTTGCTGATGGGCCCCTTTCATTGATTTTTTTTTTTTTTTTTTTTTT
>QGOG01000560.1:0-20580 GCA_003313185.1 Collybia sp. MG36
GTGGACGGCCACAACATCACGGGCCAGTTCGATCCGTCGGTGCATGGCTTCAATGGGATGAACTCAGTCACGCTGTCTGGGTTCCCCAGTCCGATCGACGGACGGGTGATGAGCGCGAGTCAGGAGCTGGGTGGAGGCTTCAAGTTCAATCTCGATTACAATTCCGGATCCTCCCTTGGGTTGGGTACGTTCCCTTGAACCTACCCATCTTTCTCAGCGTGCTGATAGTGTCGGTCCCAGGCTGGGTGCAGATCACTGCTGACAGAGAGAAGCGGAGCAGCTCGTCGAGCTCATATCTGGGCCCGTCATTCCTCGCCCGACCCAATCTCCACGTCGTGGTGGGGGCCGAGGTCTCGCGGGTGATCAAGACGGGGACGAAGGGCGGACTCCCGATATTCACCGGCGTCGAGTTCCGCTCCGGCAACGGTACGTGCGGCCCTTCCATGTGCCATTCCGAATGCTCAGATGTCATCGCAGGTGCCATTGCACAGCTCAGTGCATCCAGAGAGGTCATTCTCTCGGCGGGATCGATCGGCTCCCCGCACATTCTGCTCAATTCTGGCATCGGGAACACCCAAGACCTGAGGTCGGTGGGCGTGACCCCACTGGTGAATCTCCCCGACGTCGGGCAGAATCTCTCTGACCATCCATTTGGGGTGGCGACGTTCTCCACCTCGAGCAATGACACGATTGACCGCCTCAATGAGAATCCTCAGCTTCTGGACCAGGCATTGCAACAATGGACAACCAACAAGACGGGCCCGCTGGTTGACACGGTGACGTCGCATCTGATGTTCTTGCGGTTGGACCAGAGTGTCTTGAAAGGAAATGCTGATCCCACTCCGGGCCCCAACAGTCCGCACTATGAGCTGCTAGTTGCTGTGCGTCCATTCTCGAGTCATACATGAAGCATCATACTCATGATTTGATGTCACAGGATGGCATCCCGGTCCCACCCTTCCCCGTCACAGGAAAGTTCCTCGCGGGCGGCGCAGTCGTCGTCAATCCCACCTCCCGTGCGTCCGCTCCACTTGACTTTACTCCCCCACTGACCCCCTCTCAGGCGGCTCCCTGAAACTGAAGTCGTCCAATCCATTCGACGCGCCGCTGATCGACCCGGGCCTCCTGAAGACGGAGTTCGACCGGATCGTGATGCGTGAGGCGATCAAGAGCGTCAAGAAGTTCTACGCCTCTCAGGCGTTCTCTGATTATGTCATCGCGCCTACCGGTGGGCTCGAGAATGCCGTGGATGACGCGTCGATCGACAAGTACAACCAAGACACTGTGCAGACCATTTTCCACCCTGTGGGGACGGCTTCGATGTCACCAAAGGGTGCATCTGGGGGTGTGGTGGACCCGGATTTGAGGGTGAAGAAGGTTGTGGGGCTGAGGGTGGTTGATGCTTCTATCCTGGTGCGTATCTGGTTTTGTTTGTGGGATGCTGTTGCTGATATGATCGATGCAGCCCTTCACACCGAGCGCTCATCCCCAAGCCGCGGTGTACGTGATCGGGGAGCGTGCAGCAGACCTGATCAAGGCGGCAAATTGATTCCAGCAAACATTATCTAATGGTCTATTATGTATTCAGTAATTTCTCTCTTGCCCAGCACATACATTCATTCCTACCAATCTCCATATAGTCGCCACATAGTCAGCACACACTACTTTATTACCCGGGCCCTCTCCATTCCTTGATCTCGTACCACTTCCAATATCTTTATACTGTCATAAATTAAATTATCAATTCGAAGACATTGCGCGTCTTCAAGAAGGAATGAGTTTGATGCACAATCCATTCCCTGCCGGTGGTTGGGTCGTTCAGCCATGCTCATGCTCGGCGTGGATTGATATTGGTGTATTGGAAATCGGGTGACGACTGAGTCCGCCGGTTCCTGTGGCGGTTAGGGTGACACTTCAACACAAAGGTGCAGCACAGCTTCATTTGTCGACATAATCGAACTATCCTTTTAACCACTTCTGCGTGGGTTCACAACCAAGAGGATTCCTGGAGAAAGAGTTCGAGAGTGTCGTCTCCGCCTCACTCTTTGGTCATGGCGGCCCTGCACGCTGCTGCCCCCTTTCCAGCCACTCCTGTCTGAGACCATACAAGATCTCGACGTCACTCGGTCACCCACGGATCTGCCCGCCACCTCGCACTCATGCCCAACGCTCGCGTTATGGGACAGGAGTGTGGAAATACTCCATGCGCTTGGTGATGGCCCGTTTGTATCACGGCTTGCGACCCTCAAGCTCGGCGGCGTGGGGGAGGTCGATCTACTCGACGTGCTCGAGGCACGGGCGGCCGCTGCCCGCGTTGACAGCGGCATCTTGGCGTTCACTAAAGTTTCTGCTATTGAGCTGGGCACTCGGGAAATGAACACGGGCCGCCTCGCGGCGCTGAGGGCGGCTGTGGCGCGACTCGCGTCTAGGAACTCATTTTAGGTCTGCCACACTTGCGAAGAGCGGGTAGCGAACTTGTTGTGCCCGATTTCGCGCGCCGTATTGGTTTTCCACTCCAAGACCAGCCTCATCCCGATTTCCCTGTGATAGTTCTGCAATCTGTCCGGTAGTATCTATGAGTATAACCAATTGTGCAGTATATGTGGTGATGTCCGAAGACTGACACAAAATGTGACCCTTGCATTATGTTTATTAACAAACGCAGCCTAGAAAACATGAATTACGCATCCTATCGAGGTTTCTGAGGAGAGGGATCGATAGTATGTCATTCTTGGAGGTCTCGCGGAGACGAACTGGACAGTGGACAACAGCGCGGCCTTTGACCACGCTTTGCCGCAACAGTTGTTACCAAACATCACCAAAGAGAAGACATTACGTCATGTCGCCTTCCTGTGATCTTCCGTATGCGTACTAGTACTCAACCAAAACCCGGTGGTGAGTCTAATGCATCGCATGTGCTCGAAGGCTCCCACTAATTTTCACTGCGTCTGCGTCAGTGCTACACATGATGCACAGATACCCCAATGGAAAAAAATGTGCTGATCGTAGTTGGTATGGGCGGGAAGAAATAATGGATGCATGGACATCACTGTACGCAGAAAACAGGCTCAGACGTGAGATCTATCGTCCCTCGCACGGTGGCCGTTGAGTTTTGTACACGCTCTCATTCTCATTGTGGTGAATTTACCCCCCGAACTCATCCAGATAATCTTCTTCAACCTCTCCCCAATCAAAACCATATTCCCCCTCCGGGACGATCCCAGGCTCCTGCTGACCAAGGTGCCCCCAATGGCGCGCCATTTCCCTCGGAATGCCCATTCTATGGACTCGCCTTCGCATTCCAATCAATTGTCCACCACCACATGATCACATCCATGCGTGGATCTCGCGATCACCCTCATCCACGTTATCAGTGGGGTTCTATGAGGTTCACATTCCCTTGGGCGATCAGGCAGAATTCCGTCAAACCTAATTCGTACGCGTCTTTTTCACACTGATGCTGCGAACACACATGTCGACTGCTAGCTCCATCAATGCGCAGGCTGGACTCACATTTCCGGTGCACGCGGGGAACGCCCCCCCCCCCCCACGCTTAGGGCAGGGGACGATTCGGAGGATTTCCTCAACCCCGTATACAACTGTCAACGTAGTCAATTGCGATGCCCAGGAATGGTACCCAATTGGTCTTGCGCCTGTTTCCAGTGGCGCCCAATTACTCACCACACCCGCCCTGGTCTAGGACCACCGAGCCCATCCGCGGTTGGACCTCTCCCACCTGGAAGAACCTAATGGCGTCGACAAAGGCCACGGCAGGATGTAAAGACATGGTGGATCGAAATATTTGACCTCATCGTCCACGCGATACAGCGCTGCGTGTCCCTGAGGCTCTGCCTCGATGGTCCAACACTTACGCGGCTGCTCACCCTCCCCCCCGGCTCACTGTGCGCGCTTCGAAGTATCTCGATCAGACTTACCAGTGCCGGCAATACCAGAATCCTCAACACCATTCCATGCGTCATGTGAGCCTCGAGCTCTTGAGTCATATAATGAATCCCACAGTCTGCGAGCTGCCGTGGCACCAGCTGACCCACCTGAGCATAGGCTCGTGCCATGGGTGTGAGATACCCAATGTACTGCAGCAGTGCACAGCGCTCCAGGAGTGCAGCATCTCCACCTTCTCCCAACCGCACGCTACGCCAAGAATTCTGTTTCCCGTCCAGCCAATCGTGCTGCCTTCGCTGCACACCCTGCGCCTCGAACTCGGCCATCCGGCAGGCCGCGGCATCTTCTTTATGCGTGCGCTGCGCCTCCCGCGCCTCCGGAGCCTCCGCCTTGCTGCTGCGCGCCCCGGAGCGCTGTTTCCTCCTTTTTGGGCACTCCTGACCGAGACCGTGCGCGATCTTGACCTCTCTCGATGGACCACCGTGGATACCCCAGCCGCGCTCGCACTTGTGCCCAACCTCGAGACGTTCAGCTTCCGTAATAGCGATATGAAAGTGCTCCAGGCGCTTAGTGGCGGCGCCGTCCCCCGGCTCGTGGCCCTCAGACTCGACGTGGTGAGATGGGATGACCTGTTCGACATGCTCGAGGCACGCGTGGCTTCTGCCCGCACCAACGGCGGCATCGTTGCTCTCACCGATGTTTCTGCTGTGGACTCGGGCGGTGGGGTCGTGGATGTAGCCCGTCTTGAGGAGGGCGTCTGGGATGCGGCTCGTGTTTAGGAATCGGTCGTTGTAGGCCTGCGCACCGGATTTGGAGTCACGGTAACCATGGCATCACAATTCCCATCAATGTATTGGTAACCCGAGGATTCGAATTCAATTTGGCCATTGCAGACTAGGCTCGTCCCCATCCGGCTTGACGACTTACGTAACTTCGCTCAAGAGCTCAGGCGTCAAGCCGGCTGGGCCCTCTCGCTCTCATTTAGTACGATCAAATTTCTCCCCGCCAAATGAAGCTGCTGACTTCAACGAAAAATCGTCAAAAGTCATGAAAAAACTTGCTTAACTTAGTATATGAAAAGTGGTTTTTGAGGTATTTAGAATCGATTGAGCGGCACTTATTTTTCGACCGAGATCCCCGACAATGTCTTGTTATCTGAATCAATCGACGTGGATATGCTCTCAGACACCGACTCGGACAAGACTGATATGCTGACTTCAGATGGTAGCGACGACAACGAGGAATGTAAAGAGGATCTGTTTGCGGATTCTCCAACATTGACACGGCTCGACAAGGGTGACGTTGCGCTGGATATGGATGTGCAGGAATGGTACCTCGATGATGAGGTCCATGACAGTGAGGCCGAGAGCTCTGATTCCTCTCTTAACTCAGAGAGCGGAGATGACGAAGGCTTCTGTATGGATATTTGATGTTACAGGTTCTTGTTCTGCCGACAAGCAAATCTCGAAAATTTTGTCCAAAACTTGTGTATATATTCTGAATCTACCAACTTCAAAAACCATCTTTTATATACCAAGTTGGAGCACTTTTTTTCTTAGTCGGGGGTGTTATTTTGGTGAAGTCGGCGGCTTCAACTGGCAGACGAAAAATGGACCCTCTAAAATAGCGACAAGCGGGCCCAGTCCGCTCGCAAGCTCGCTATTGTTAATTGCTCATATGTTGCGCGCACGTGCTCTCCACAATAAGCGAATGCTTTGCGAGCGGACTGGCTTGCGAGTCTAATTGCAGACAACTATGCGCTTCACATCAGCAAAACCAAATATCCGTCATAGAAGCCATAGTGAGCCATAGATACAACAGTGATTTTTATTGGCAACCACAGTGTCATAGCAAGTCGTAGTAATTTTGGACGCCGCTTACATCCCGGCCTTTCTATTGCCAAACATTGCCAAAGATAAAATATCACTCACTCATTTTTCTGTAATTTCCGTCTATCACGATGAATCTGCCCCCCGAGCTCATCCAGATAATCTTCCTCAAGCTCTGCCCGAAAAAAACCGTATTTCCCCTTCAAAACGATCCCAGGATCCTGCTGACCCGAGTTTGCTCCCAATGGCGCGCCATCGCCCTCGGAATGCCCATTCTCTGGGCCAACCTCCGCGTTCCTATTAATCTCACCCCACCATACAACCACATCCACACGTGGATATCCCGATCCGTCCCATCTACATTATCAATAGGGTTTTATGGCCCATCCCACCGCACCACCTTCTTGACCGAACTGTTTGACCTCATTGTCCCCGCGATGCAGCGATGCGCGTCCATGAGGCTCTCCACTGATGTCCTAACGCTCAGACGGCTACTCACCCTTCCTCCTGGTTCGCTGCGTACGCTGCGTAGTATATCAATCAGGCCTGCCGGTCCTGTAAATACTAGGTCCCTTCACACCATTCCACGCGTCACCGCATTTCAGCAATGCCCGTGGCTCCACCACGTGAGTTTTGAGGTTCCAGGCTTTGATTTGGATCCCGCAGTCTTTGAGCTGCCGTGGCACCAGCTGACCCATCTCAACATTCACCCCTCGCTCCATGAGTATGAGACACTTGACGTTTTGCGGCAGTGCACAGCGCTTCAATTGTGCAACATCTCCACCTCTCGAGCCAGTCCCAAGGATATAAAACGAATCGCAGCACTTTCCCGCCCCGTTGTGCTCCCGTGCTTGCACACCCTGCGCTTCGAACCAGGCGATCCATGGGGCGGCAGCACCCACTTCGTCCACGCGCTCCGCATCCCGCGCCTCCGCCGCCTCCGCCTCGATTCGATATCATCGCAGTCCTGCCCGCTGCTGCCCCCCTTCCAGCCGCTCCTGTCCGAGACTGTGCGCGATCTCGACCTCCCTCGATGGATCACCATGGATCTGCCTGCCGCATTGGCGCTGATGTACAACCTCAAGACACTTACGATCGGTGACAGCGACACGGAAGTGCTCCAGGCGCTTGGTGGCGGCGTCGTCGTCCCACGGCTCGTGGCCCTCAGGCTCGACGTGGTGAGATCGGATGACCTGTTCAACATGCTCGAAGCACGTGCGGCCGCAGCGCGTGATGACAGCGGCATTGCTGCGTTCACCGATGTTTCTGCTATTGACCAGGGCGATAAGGACATAGACACGACCCGCCTCGCGGCGCTGAGAGCGTCTGGGATACGGCTGATATTTAGAAATCGGTCGTTGTAGGTCGCCATAACGTATGGCAATAGCCGCACGGGACGTCGCGAAGTAAGAAACTTGAAACAACCGAATTCCAACACGAATCCAACACCATCACCGTGCCCACCCATACCATCAGAATTTTTTCATCTGACTATCTGAAGGTGTCTCCGGCACCCTACTCCATCCACCGCAAACACGATGTCAAGCTTGTTCAGATGGCCATATAGCAAGCACAATTCCTCGTGCGCGCGTAGAAGTCAATCATGTCACTCACTAGGCACACAGCGTAAAACCACAAAATACGATTTGGATATATCTCGTTGCATTTTCTAAATACACTACAATACCTTCACAATATTCTTGATCAAAATACACCATGGGCAAATTCTCAGAATCATCCCCAGAATACGCGCTAATCCTGCAGCCAACTCCTCGTCCACTGCTACTATAACACTCACAGAATCCCAGGCATGCAGGTATACTGTGTTCCACACCACTGCACATGACGCTGTTTGACCCCCAGGCTTCAAGTATGCCATAGCCCTAGACCCTGAATGGAACCACGAGCGGAATGCGGGTCGGCATCAACGATGCCACCAATCGCAAAGTTGGGTCTGCGCAGCACACAGCGCGCCTGGTGCATCGCTGAAGAATCCCTCAGGATATCACCGGGTCAGATTCCAGCGCTTTATGCTGTGTACACCATCGGTGTCAAGAGAAATTTGACGGAAGGACGCCTGCATTGCCAAGTATTGCCAAAGACAATACACCACCACATCACCTCATGCCTCATGCTCTGTGTTCTCAGTTCCCAAGATGATGAATCTACCCTCCGAACTCATCCAGACAAGCTCTGCTCGACAAAAACTGTGTTTCCGCTTCGAAGCGATCCCAAGCTCCGCTCCGCCTCCCGCGCCTCCGCAGCCTCTCTGCAGTGACATGGCGCCCCTACGTGCTGCTGCCCATGTTCCAGCACCTTTTTTCCGAGACCATGCGCGATCCCGATGTTTCTGAGTGGGACGCCGTGGACCTTCCCGCCGCACTCGCGCTCGTGCCTAACCTCGATACACTGAAGTTCTGCAACAATGATGTGGCAGTGCTCCGCACGCTTGGTGGTGGTGGCGCCACCCCACGACTCGTGAACCTGATGCTCGATCGACATGATCGAAGCACGGGTAATAGCATCCACAAGCTCACCTAAAACCATCAGTGGCATCATTTCTGCAAGCCGTACCCACGGTGGGCACGGCTTGCAAAAAACTCGAGATCATGAATTAGAGCAACGTTACCAAATCCAAAACACCGGATCTAGTTTCATTGAGAACATATGAATCACGTTGAGTGCAACCTTTATCGGTAGCATCTCTGCGGCCTTACAGGCCACCGGGATCTATAATAGTTTCTGATGACTCGCACTGCTTCATTTTGTGTTCTGTGGTGACATGTTCAATTTGTGAAAACTTTATGGGTCATTGTATTCTCGAGCCGTAAAGCAGAACCCCTTATAACGCGGAGACGCCATGACGTCGATGGCATACCAGCAGGCGACCACTACTCAGGCCTCAGGTTCGGAGGGCGGCGACACGCACGCAACAGCGACGACCGTTGCCAAACACTGCTAAAGGTTATCATATTATGTAACCTCATTTTTCTTTCGTTCCGTCATGATGAATCTGCCTCTCGAAATCATCCAGATTGTCTTCCTCAAGCTCTGCTCGACCAAAACCATATTCCCACTCCGAGATGATCCAAGGCTCCTCGTGACCCACGTCTGCTTCCAATGGCGCGCCATCGCTCTCAGAATGCCTGACCTCTGGGCCAACCTCCGCATTCCCATAGATTTCCCTCCACCATACGACCACATCCGCGCGTGGATCATCCGATCTGCCCCATCCTTGCTGTCAGTGGGATCGTATGGCCCAATCCACTACGACACATCTGCCGCCGACGTTTTTGGCCTTATCATCCCCACTCTACAGCGCTGCGCCTCCCTGAAGCTCTGCATGGATGAACCAACAATCGGGCGACTGCTCACCCTTCCTCCCGGCTCAATGCACATGCTCCGGAATATATCAATCAGAGCCACTCCCACCCAATATGCCTGGACCACCCACGCAATAATTCCATGTGCCACCGCATTCCAACAGTGCCCGCAGCTCCGCCAGGTGATGTTTGCGTTCATGGGTCAAATATTGGATCCCACTATCTTCGAGCTGCCATGGCACCAGCTGACTCACCTGGGTATGCACGGGTGCTTGCTTCATGAGTATGAGATGCTTAATGTCCTGCGGCAGTGCACGGCGCTGCAGGAATGTAGTATATCGACTTTCCCTGCCCGTGAAATCGATACACAGAGAATCGCAGCACTCTCTCTCAGCCCAATTGTGCTTCCGTCTCTCCACATTCTCCGCCTCGAACTCGGCGATCCGAGGGGCCAAAGCGTTCACTTCGTCCACGCGCTCCGCCTCCCGCGCCTCCGCAACCTCCGCCTTGCCGTGGCATCATGGCTGCCCCGCATGCAGCTGCCACTCCTCCGGCCGCTCCTGTCCGAAACCGTGCGTGATCTCGACCTCTCCAGGTGGTCCACCACGGATCTATCTGCCGTACTTGCGCTCGTGCCCAACATTGAGATGTTGAAGCTCAACGAAAATGATGTGGAATTACTCCGCGCGCTCGGTAGTGGCACCATCGTCCCGCGGCTTGTGAGCCTGAGGCTTGGTGCGGTGGGACCGGGCGACCTGTTCGAGATGCTGGAGACGCGGATGGCTGCTGCCCTTGCTGACAGTGGTGTTACTGGGTTCACAAATGTCTCTGCCGTTGGCTCGGACGCTGGAGGGATAGACACGACCCGCCTCGCAGCGCTGAGGGCGGCTGGGATACAGATCGTATTCAGGAACCAATAGATATAGACTTGCCACCCATGCACGACATGTCTGCCCATGCGATCTCTTGGGCAGAGCCCGTCTGACGGTGTCGACGGAAACTGACGGAATGCAAATTCGGTTTGGTTATAGCCGGTAGTCGCGTGTGCTACACGCATCTGTAGTCTATGGAGCTGGTTTATATAGCCTTACGGCGAGCCCAGTTCTGCCAATACCCACTATTCATCACGTCACCCACTGGACTGGTCCCTGTCGCCAAATATCACCAAAGAGAAGGCATCGCATGCGACTGCAACCTCCTTTTTTGTTCTCCTCAGTCGACCATGATGAACCTGCCCCCTGAAATCATCCAGATAATATTCCTCAAACTCTGCTCTACCAGAACTATCTTCCCCCTCCAAAATGACCCCAGGCTCATGGTGACTCACGTCTGCTCCCAATGGCGCGCCATTGCTCTCGGAATGCCCTATCTCTGGGCCAACCTCCGCATTCCTATCAATTTTCCTCTACCATACGACCACATCCGTGCGTGGATCTCCCGATCCGCACCATCTCCATTATTCGTAAGGTTTTGCGGCCCAATCTACCACAGCACGTTCTCCGTCGAAATGCTTGACCTCATCATTCCCGAGATACAGCGCTGCGCGTATCTGAAGCTCTCCATCGATGTACTAACATTCGGGCGGCTGCTCACCCTCCCTCCCGGATCGCTGCGCACGTTACGGAGCATATCAATTAAACCTACTTCTCCCGTAGATGCCCAGAGCCTCCGCACCATTCCACGCGTTACTGCATTCCAACAGTGCCCGCGGCTGCGCCACGTGAGTTTTGAAGTCATGGGCCCCATTGCATTAGATCTTGCAACCTTCGAGCTGCCGTGGAACCAACTGACTCATCTCGGCATGCACTCATGTGTGCTCCGTGAGTACGAGACACTCGACGTCCTGCGGCAGTGTACGGCGCTCCAACAGTGCAGCATCTCCACCTCCCCCGCCAGCGTCACAGATGTACAACGAATTGTAGCGCTCACCCGACCCATCGTGTTGCCACGCCTGCACACCCTCCACCTCGGACTTGGCGATCCATGGAACCACAGCATCCACTTCGTCCACACGCTCCGCCTCCCGCGCCTCCGCAGCCTCCGCCTCGCCATGCCATCATGGCGACCCTGCCCGCTGCTGCCCCTCTTTCGGCCAATCTTGTCAGAGACTGTGCACAACCTCGATCTCTCCGGGTGGACCACCATGGAGCTGCCCGCCGCACTTGCGCTCATGCCCAACCTCAAGACGCTCAAGTTCAATGATGACGACGCGGAACTACTCCAGGCCCTCGGTGGCGGCGCCATTGGCCCGCGGCTAGTGACCCTCAGGGTTGGCGAGATGACGCCGGGCAACCTGCTCGACATGCTCGAGGCACGGGTGGTCGCTGCCCGTGCCAATAGTAGCATCACTGCATTCAGCAATGTCTTTGCTGTTGGCTTGGATGTTGGAAACACGGACGCAGCCCGCCTTGCGGCGTTGAGGGCAACTGGGATGCAGCTTGTATTCAAGAACTCGTTGTAGGCCTGCTACATCCACATATGATATATCTGCATAGGACTTGCAGGGAGCACCTAGCGACCTTGTGCTCGATTTTACCCACATGCGGGGTGCCGTTGCCTACCCCCCAGGCCGCCAGAATGGTATCGAACCTTACGAGAACAGCATGCGCTCGCACTGCCTGATCACGCAGATGGAATTGACCTTTATGCAAACTCGGGGACGTTTTCACCATCAACAGCCTTGCTTTAAGAGTCCTACCTCGAATTCGTTGATTCAGATGATCAGACCTCGCTCTTGGTTCCACGCACTCCACCTTCTCCGCCTTTTGGATTGGCACAGTGATGGTTCTCATAATTACCCGCCTAAATAATCAGCTCCGTGTGCTCGGGACCGGTAAAGGTTAGGGGAGAAGTTAAGCGTTCGCTCTGGCTAGCACGCCCTTGATTGAGGCCTCATTGCCCCACTTGATTTTGTGACGGAGACGGCTGTCCAACAGCGTCGACGGACTCTGCAGCGGGATGCAGATCAGAGTTGGACACATTGGATAGTTGTGTGCTACATGCATCGGTAGTCTATGAAGGTTATTTAGATAGCCTTACGGCGAGCCCAGCTATACCAACACCCCTACTATCACCACCTCACCAATCTCACCTGCCAGTGACACGAATTGGACTGTATCTAGGCCCTGTCGCCACTGAATATTTGAATACTCGTGCCACAAAAAAGTAAATTACATTACATAATCTTCATGTGTGCACCTACATACACCCCTCGTCGCATCGTTGAGCATATATTATCATCAGAATGATGGCTGTAGAGAGTCTAGCAGACATCGGGCGGCCCTATTAACAGTTATCGGATGGGTGTAAGAGTGCACCATCGTCCATTACAACGTCACCAACGTCGATGAAAAGGTTTTCACGGTCATGCATTTATTATGTAATGTAATTTACTTTTCTGTGGCGCGGCATGCACCGTAACCGTTTTTTGTGTGCCGACTATGATCAATCTGCCCCCCGAAATCATCCAGATAATCTTCCTCAAGCTCTGCTCTACCAGAACCATATTCCCGCTCCGAAACAATCCTAGGCTCCTGGTGACCCGCATCTGCTCCCAATGGCGCGCCATCGCCCTCGGAATGCCCAGCCTGTGGTCCAACCTCCGCATTCCCATCAACTTCCCCCCACCATACGACCACATCCTTACGTGGATCTCCCGATCCGCTCCATCTGCATTATCTGTAGGATTCTATGGCCCAATCCACCGCAGCACTTTCCCCGTTGAAATGTTTGACCTCATTGTCCCCGAGATGCAGCGTTGTGTGTATCTGAAGCTCTGTGTCAATGACCCAACACTCAAGCGGCTGCTCACCCTTCCTCCCGGCTCGCTGCGGTCACTGAGGAGTATATCAACCAGACCTATTGGTGCCGGAGATGTGAGGATCCTCCGGACTATTCCACGTGTTACTGCATTCCAGCATTGCCCGCAACTGCGCCACGTGAGCTTCGAGTTCGTGGGCCCCGCACTGGATCCCGCAGTTTTCGAGCTGCCGTGGGACCAGCTGACCCACCTGAGCATACACTCATGCTCGCTCCGTGAGTATGAAATGCTCAACGTTTTGCGTCAGTGCATGGTGCTTCAGGAATGCAGTATATCGACCTTCCCTTCCCACGAAATCGATACACAGAAAATCGCAGCGCTCGCCCTTCGCCCAATCGTGCTGTCGTCCCTACACACCCTGCGTCTCAAACCTGGCGAACCCAGGGGCGGCAGCATCCACTTCGTGCACGCGCTCCGCCTCCCGCGCCTGCGCAGTCTCTGCCTCATAATGACGTCATGGGTGCCCTGCGCGCTGCTGCCCCTCTTCCGGCCGCTCCTGTCTGAGACCGTGCATTATTTCGACGTCTATAAGTGGATCACAGACGATCTGCCCGCCGCGCTCGCGCTCATGCCCAACCTCAAGACGCTCGTGTTCAGGGACAATAGTATGGAAGTGCTCCGCCCACTTGGTGATGGTGCTATCGTCCCAAGACTTGCGGCCCTTAGGGTTGGTGGGGTGATGCCGGTCAATTTGTTCAACATGCTCGAGGCACGGATGGCCGCTGCCCGTGCTGACAGTGATATCGCTGCCTTCACCAATGTTTCTGTTGTTGGTATGAGTGCTGAAGAAATCGATGCAGCCCGTCTTGCGGAAGTGAGAGCGTCTGGGGTGCAGTTGGTATTTGGAAAATGATTGGCATAGGCTTGCCACCTCCCGACCCCAACCTAACTCTAACTCTATCCCCACGTCGACCACGCCCACGGACCGCACGTACCACCGTCCGCCAAGGTCTCTCATCAGTGGCCACTGACCCGCTCGCAAGTCCTCGATATGGCTCAGCTTGAAGTTTAACCAATATGGCCTGTTGGTTCTGCGTACCCATTTCAGGCACACCGAGCGCTGCGTTCATCGACGTTTCTACTATTGGCCTAGGTTCAGCTGTAGACGGCGGCTCTGGGGGCGGCTGGAGTGCGGCTCGCGTTTGAGAACCAGCCATTTTAGGCCTTATCTACGGTATCGAATCTCACGAGCACCAGCATGCGTTCGTATTTCCCGATTACCCGCAAATTCCTTGTGTCCCTCACCCACCTCACGGACATTCGATCGTCCCATGTCCAATATGAAAAATTTGGAGAGAGCGTCCCTAGCAACCTTCACAACCTCCCGCCAGAATGGCTGTCCTAACAATCAGGCAATCCAGCGGGCCATAGTATCCACTTATTCGCGCTCCGCCTCCCGCACCTGCGCAGTTTGAGACCCTCGCAATCTCAATATCTCTAATGGGACACCACGGATCTGCCGCTCTCGCGCTCGTTCTCAGTCTCAAGACGCTTGTTGAAGGACAGCAGGACGCGAGTGCTCTGCACTCGGCGGCGGCGCTGAATCGCGCTACTACCCCTGTGCTGATTGATATCTTATACCCGGTCGGATTCTGGCTTGTAGGCCCTTTGTTAAACCCTGGCTCATACCTCCATTGTGGTTCCTACGGTTCGTGATAAATTTCATGTACTTTAGAAGCACCAGCAAAGCCCTTCTGCGCGCCTGTGACCTTGGTCCCAGGATTCTTCAGTGCGGCCTGGACTTGAATTAAAAGTTGGCAAAGGTGAGTGATTGATGAAGAGGCGGCATGACATATCGGACTCGAATTCGACGCATATAGCCACGGGTTGGTACTCACTGGTATTGATATTCTAGCGCAAGAGCGAGGTATCACTGTAGAATTGGCTACCTAGCAGCGGCAGCCGAATACTTATTGAACGTAGCCTTTTGGATACCAGGGAAATAGTGAAGAATAATAGAGGTGGAGGTTGGTGGAGGTTGGTGGAGGAGGAAGTGAAATGCGTATCTACTATGTGAGTGGTGACGTCAAGCAGTTTGGCAAAGAAGGAAATTAACCATGTCTTTGCCAAGGCGCTTTGACGCCTGATGTCACTCGCTGGGGCGCTGGCGCCCCCAGCATGTAGGGAGATTGTATGCAGCAAATTTATTGTGATATAATATGTACGGGTATACAAGCTGATGGGGGAAGAGCGGAGTGTCTCCCGGCTCCGGTGTCGCAGCCCCATGAGAAAGGTGCCCCGTCGAGCCAGCTGCGAGGGAGGGTGGGACCATCTCGCTGGCTATCTCGGGGAAGGGCGTAGTTCTCTGGGGTTGGCGTTCGCCCGAGCCCAAGTTGCGAGATCCAAGGAGTGTTTTGTTGCGTGCCTTGCTGTTGTGAGGTGTTGGCAGGCGCGAGGAATACGACTTCCTGGGTGTGGTGGGTGGGTGAAACTGAAGGAAACGAGGCGGGGGCAAGGCGGGCAGGAGGCCATCGCGCGGCCGGGCGGATGATCTTCGAGGAGGAGAGAGAGATCGCCCAGGAGTTTCCGCGCTGGCAAAGACCCTGCTCTCGCCCTTCCCTCGTGCCTCGTTACGTGAGAGAGCTGACAACTGTGGTCCATCAGCCTACAAGTGCGGCGCTGCACATCAGGACCAAGTGTCTCAGGCAACTTTGAAAAACAACATCTACCATCCAGTGCTACCACTCCCTCGATATATACCATTTCCCGTTTCCAGAATGCACTATCTGTTGTTGGGGAATGTGAGCGTGTGGACCCTCAAGCGACGCAATCGACGAACGTGCCCACATGAGGATCAACAAACCGCCAATTGTTCGCTTGGCATATATAAAGCGGATATTTGACAAACAAGCAGATCATGTTGCTTTCTCCCTCTCGCACATTTCTTCCCTCTTTATTGCTCGCCGCCCACCACGCCCTGCCTATCTCCAAGATTACATTCATGCAAGGCGAGTCTTTACTTTCATTAGTGTTTAAAAGTCCGGTCCGGTCCGGTTTTTTGACCCAAATTGGGAAAGACTGGACCGAGACTGGTTGCAAGACCCTCACCTTTTCGTGGCAACTGGACTGAGACTGCTCAAACTGGTCTCATCCAGTTCGGTTGCAGTTGCCAGTCAGTCCTGGATCAGTCTTATCATTTGCCAGTCTAGACTGGTCCCAGGACTAGTCATAACCAATCAAAACTAGTCTTTATATGAGTGGTCTACCTAAGTATGATTAAACTACGAATTTCCGTCATCGTCGTCCTCACTTTCGTTGAGTGAGATATTCTCAAGCTGATCAGAAATAACTAGGTCTCGGAATACCTCCAGTTCAACCTCCTCAACATCCATCAAGTTCCACGTCGCAAGGTCGGTAATGTTTTGACGCCATGCAAACTTCATTACCTGGAGCTCTTCGAAGCGTGCCGCACCAAGTCGCGATCTGTGGTCATCAGCAATCAGCTTGCTCCCGGAAAAGAGGCGCTCGCAGGGAACGGAGGACCCCTGGCATGGGAGAACATCGATTGCGATGCGCGCGAGCGTTGGATATGCCTGACAATTATCCTGTCCAAAGGTGAGAATGAAACAGCTGTCAAAAGGGTATATAACTGACCTGCCACCATTCGACGATGTCTGTATCCTTCGTAACATCAGCCGGTACAGCTTTGAGGTATCGGCGCAGCTCTGCGGACCACCCCTCAGTGTCGTCCTGCTCTAAGAGCTCTCGGCGATGTCTGTCATAATTGGAAATGTGCGGGGATTCGCTATTGCTTGTGGGATCTGGGGTGCTTGGAGCTGGGGATGCCCGAGGGCGCTGCATCCAGTATTCCTCCATCTGCATGAGTTAGTCAATTGACCAACCAAATAGAAGAACACATACCGTACGCTCGACAAGCTTTAGAGCCTCGTCCTGCCAATTCTTCGCATCTGGATTCCCTGCTTCTCGCTCAGCGCGTTGTTCCTTCTCGCCTCCCCATGCTAATTTGATGTAGGTGAGCATGTAATACGGGTGGAGAACTTTGACAAAGGGCTTTAGTAACGAAAGGGGGGTGAGGAGGGAACTCACTGAGCGAGAGAATGAAGGCGGGCTTCTCATCAAAGCGCGAGTAATATTTGTTCAATTTGGCAAGACCATCAGTTATTGCAGGCTTGTATAGTGCGTATCGTGGATCGTCGCACTTATCCTCCCATGCGGTTTGGAGTTCCTCCATGGCCGGGAGTGCGCACCATAACGTTGGTTGCTTCTCAGCAGAGAAGTATTGTTGGATTCGATTAGAATCCTATTGTACAAAATTAACGTTGAATTGGAGGAGAATCGCATGGGGAACATACCTCAAGGATATTCCTCGCATCCAAAACCCGCCCCCAATCGGCGTTCGACAATCTGAAGGCTGACCGTGGGATTCTTTTGATAATTCGTCCATTGTGTCGAATGATCGTGATGGGACCGTAGAGTTCATCGGCAGTTGCAACGAATAGCGTGATAGCCTATGTTGAAGTAAGTTGTTCATCCCAACAAAAGTATAAGCTGAGCTCACCTGGCGCAGTTGGTAGGCACGATCGAGCATGTTGAATGCGGTACCCCATCGTACATTACTGTGTAAAGGAATTTTGAGTGGCGTTGAAATGCCGCAGTCCAGCTGTATCTTCTGGAAGCGCTCGATGCGTTGTCCAGAAGATTGAATCTAATTGGAGTGGTAAGGTAAAATCTATTGAGACGAAAGGGTGATTGACCTTGATTACGAGTGTGCGGACAGCTGCAATGACATCCAGTGAACCGCCGAGAACTCGGTTATCCACCAAACCCGGATCATACTCCCAGATGGCGGTCGTGTTCTCAATTGCTGCGACCCTTGTGATGTGGGACATCACATCGAGATTTGCAAGGTTGATGACATGCGCAAGGCATCTATGTACGAGGCGGCACCCGAGTAAGCCAATGATGCTCGCAAGTCCAAAGAAAAAGAACCTACGGGAGCTGATTTTCGCTCGCCTTCCATTGCTTAAGTTGGCGGCGCGTGTGTATGTCTTCGATAGTAGTGCAGATTGTAGTATTGCTTGACGTATTGTCGAGCGTTGCTGTGTACAGCTGGGACGGCCACCATCAACAATGGTTCAACGTTCAACAGCCGGCGGTCATGTGGCTTACCTTTGACCCTTGTTTACTACAGATGCCAATACGGTCGCACAGCCCAATCAAATAACGACCCAAGTTTTTGCCACCATGGTCCCCTGAAATCCCTTGGAATCCAGCAACCTCTGCTCGCATTCTCCACTTGCCCTCCTTCACTTCAATCCAGTGGATCGTCATACCTAAATATCCGGCCTTTGTGGTATCTGCTGACCAACCATCTGCTGTACAGGAGATCCTTCCAGGTGCAGTAGGGCCCTAACACGTCGTGAGTCGTTGTGTTTCGTCTCATGTTAACTTACATTCAGCTCTTCCTTCAGATTCTCCAACCAGCTCACAAATTTGTTATGAATATATGTTGCCACGTCGAACGAACTTGGGAGCTCGTTGCTCATTACCGATGGCCGCATTGCCACCAGGCAATTTCGGAAGCTTGCCTTGCTCGCAACTGCCAACGACTGGGGGGGAACATTGTGTAAGTCTTGCAATATACTACTTGGGGTACAAAAACAATACTGACCTGGTTATCACAAGCCACAAATTGCGCAACGGTGTGCACTATGTTCTCACGTGTGAACGCCGTGGGCCGCTTCACCTTCGCTGTGAAAACATCGTCAAGTTTCCCCTGCGTTTCCTTCACACCCTCCTTTGCTTCCTGCATGTTGTCCCATATCTCGCGAGGGATTGCCCAGTGATCTTCAGGTATGTTGGCCTCAAGGCATTTCTTCTTGTATTCGTTGTAATGATGTCGTATGTGTTGACGACATGTAGAGTTACTCCCAAGGAAGAATGCTTTTCGTTCACCACACTCCTTCATCAGCTTCTCATTTCCCCTGCACCATTGGTGAGTTGTCATTGTTGGCTCAATAATATTATTCCTTACCTGCACTCGAAGCACCAACGACCTTTGAGTCTCTTGCTGATGCCACCAGTCGTGAATCTTACCCATTTTTGTGGCGAGAACATCAACAGGAGGTCTTTTGTCGACCCACTCCGTACATTTCGCTTCAATGGGATGGTTATTTGGTGACGAGGTTCAAGTTCATCTGACTAGCCGTAGAGTGTGAGTTTTTCCCAATTCAGATTTAGGTTATGGCTCACATTGTCTGGACCATCAACAGTTTCCTCGTCCACCTCTTGCTCATTGTCATCAATATCTTCCTCTTCGTCAATATCTTCAGTAGGTTTTGTGTGCTTGCGGGGTGGTGGTTCATTGTCCGTGTCACCATCATCTGTGCTGCTGTCGTCAACTACAACTGGCCTTTTCTGGCTACGGCTCGAGGCAGCTGCAGCCTTTTTTGTTGTTGTAGGGTTTCTGTTTGCTGGTTTTGCTGTGGGTTTTTTGTTGGATGAACGAGTATTAGGCTTTGATACTGTTTTGTTCTTTGGTGCCATGGTCAACGTTGACGTGGGTTGAGTCTTGAGCGTGTTGCCTATATTTGATTTAAATAGTGCTGGTACTTATATTTGACTCACGTGCATCTTGATTACTATACAAGTCAACCAATGCACGAGTCAATGTTTTTGTTGGATGGTGTATGTATAATTAATGACAGCCTGCACTAAATTTCCACCAAAGTTTCAGTCAAAGACTAGTCCTAACTGGTCTTAGACCAGTCCGACCACCTGCCCAATTTATAAAGACTGCAACTGAGACTGACCTAAATCCAAACACTAACTTTCATCCTTCCTTGGCTCGCTCACGGTGGTGTCCCCTCTCAGGTCTACACAAACCATCAAGATCTCAGGCTCGAGGCTCATCAGGTTCTTTCCTTTTGTCTCCGTCCGGACGTCGCCACCTCCAAACTAAGCAGCCCCCCGGGTCATGGGGAGTTCGACCCAGGGAGGGCGGGGTTGAATCGTATGCGGCCACGCAGCACTCTGTGAGCATCTGTCATCAATCTCTCGCCTGGCATCTTCTGACGGGAATGATTCTGAATCAGGTAGGTGCACCAGGCCGGGAGAGGGAAGGGCGGGCACGGTATGTTTTATCTATACATCATCTCCAACATTGGTTGACCCGCCTTCTGTGTTTCAGAAGGGACTGGCCCCATGTGCCGTCAGGAGGTGTGGTGGCGGGTAATGAGACTGGGCATGGTATGCGTCCAGCGAACGCGTCATTGGCCGTCTGTTAACTTGGATGCGAATCCACAGGGGGAAGAAAGTCCCGTGTTTTGGTAAGCTCCTTGGTGTGTGCAAGTTGGTGTGGTGGCCGGCTGGGGGTCAGTGGTGGGGAGTGTTGCTCGACATGGGACGCCGCGGTCGAGTGTTGATGTTCAATTCCAATTACACGGGCCCCTTCATTCGCGCGCGCGCGCCGTTTCAATCCATCGAGGTGGAAGGATTCAGAGGCTTTGGTTTATTTGTTGTGTTGAGGTTTTCCTTGTTACGATCATCATTTAATATTCCATCAATCATCTGACATCACCACTGATGTCATTCCTATTCATAGACACTTCTCTGATGTTCCACTATCTTCCACTTCCCTTCCTTGCACCGCGCGGTCATCATCTACACTTACTACTGTTACAATCATCATTTAATATTCCATTATCATTTGACCTTTCATGACATCACCACTGATGTCATCTTC
>QGOG01000561.1:0-11205 GCA_003313185.1 Collybia sp. MG36
AAATTTTATAACACAGACCTAGGTATAACCCCCTACCCTCAGAACCTCGGTCCTTTATAATTCGAGCGCGGAAGATGGAGAGAGCGATGTGTGATATATCGGGTGGGGGTAGTGAGGGGGACGTCGTGAGGTTAGTTTACTGGGGAAAGGTTCACTATATCACCTTAGCCGAAGAACCCTGTTCTAGTGATGCCACAGATTTGAACGCGTCAGCCGTGCGGAGTAAGAAAGAGAACTGTCGATGTGGTATATATCATGATGCAGCTATGCACTGGGAAGGACTCGTGGGGTACGTTTTGGCGAGCGAGGTAGGGCAGGACACGGAAGGCGGCATCGCCGGGCTGATCCAGCTTGGATCCAGCTGGCTCGGTAAGCGCCGATGCAGTCATGGGCCTGGATCCCATCGACGAACGTGAAATGCATCCCGCCTCTCATTTACGGGAGAGGGCCTACAAATAATAATCATAAACGCACCCCTCGGTTCTCCCAAGGGGGTGGCAAACGCGGCACGTAGCCGGACGTTTCAATCGACGCAACAGAAGACTTTACACTCGATTACAGTGATCACAGATGTCATTACAAAAGTTTACTAATGGAATTTAGGGCCGGTTAGAATTGTCACACTGGGCCAACCTGTCTACCGACCCGTCTACCGACCTGGCATCTACCGACGTATCTACCGATAGTTTACATACTTGTGTCTCGTGATGGGTTGGTCTTCAGCCTAAAAGACGGCCGCACGCACACATGAATCCTCACCGAGATCGTCACGCCGCAGAAGCGCAAAATGTGGTGGGGGTGGATATATTGTGATACTACGTAAAAATGATAAGAGTGGGAGGGAGGATGTCACAGAAAGACTGAAGCAAGAACAATTCCCTCAACCCCTCTCGCGCCAGAACCGAGGACGGTGGTTGTCGGGCGATGGTGAGCGGATCTTGCGCTTCCCGAGCATGTTTGAGGTTTCCTCTTCATCATCACCATCATCGGACGACAACGACGTCAAGGGGCTTAGCGAGCGCACAAAGTCTCGACGGATATCGAGTGTGAGGGGCGCACGCTCATCTGTGGGTCCTGCTGTGGAGAAATCGCCCGTGCTGGGCGCGGGTGGGGTCTCACTGACATCCATTGGGTAATCTCTCATGGGCGTTAGCGCAATCGTGGCGGTCGGCGGGGATGGCCACGTACCTCTCGGGGAATTGTGAATTCCACGGCCCGGAGGGTGACCAACCGTGCTCTGCTGCCTACCGACATCACGCGTCAGAGCAATGACAGAGGCCGGGCCTGCAGTGATTTTGGACGATGCTTGGTCTTGCCCGAGGACTCGTCGCGAAGCAGTTGAGATGCTCGGAATTCGGTTCTTTTTGCTGTCCCCGCCCTTGCGCCCCGTGGCTTTCTTGGGTTTTGGTCGTCCCTCTGTCGCGTCGTCCGTGGCGGCCATGGTCTTCCTTTTCCTTGCCGTCTCCTCAGGCACCTCTGACGCATTCATCGCAGCCGCCTCGGCCTTGCCTGTACCTTTGCCCTTGCCGGACTCCAGGGCTTCCCAAGACGAAGAGATCTCCTCCTCATCCTCCGAATCTTCGGCCGTTTGTCCCAGAAGAAGCTGTTCAAGGGCTTTGCTTGCCTTGTCAGTCTCGAAGGCTGACTAGGAGGCAAAATTCAACCTCACCCGGGTTGGGGGCCCGCGACACGAGCGCGCTGAGCATTGCGTCCTTGCTATGCGCTAGCGAGGACATGATGGCGTCTGTTGTTTCAAGCGCAACCAGGCGATACACATGGACCACCCTCTTTTGACCAAGCCGGTGAGCACGTCCAATTACCTGGACAGTCGTTACCTCAGACCAAACCATATCCTATGAGAAGAAGGAAGACGAATCAGAAGGGAAGGAAGTGGGTGGGGGGTGACGCACATATAAAATGACGATGTCCGCGCAAGAAAGATTCAGCCCGGTTGAAGCACACGCAGAGAAGAGAAGGACGCGCTTGGAGGGGGAGCGTGATTGTATAAACGCATCAACCTCCTCAGCGCGCTGTTTGAGGGTCATCCCACCATTGACAACAAACCCGGCTATTCCGTGGACCTCAAGAGCTGACGCAATCGTATGTGCCATCATTGGAAACTCGTGATAGATGAGAATCTTCCTTGTGCGGGGAGGTGGAGCATTCCCAGGGCGCGCAGGGGGAAGGGGATAGATATGATTTCCCTCTGGGTCCAACGTCACATGTCCGATCTCGTCATCTCGGAGGAGGTGGGCAACGAGCTTGATCAGAACACCCATTTTTTCCCCAGGTTTCTCGTTCCAATCAGCAACGGTCTTGAAGGTCGGGTATCTGTCGTGTGGGTACGCGATCCGGGTGCGATAATAGTTGTAGAATGCCTATGAATGTATTATATGAGTGACTCGGATGGTCGGCCAAAAGTGCCACTGCCGCACGCACGTAGGAGGAGAAATCGGGCAAGGGCCGGTCCCCTTTCCTGTGAAATGGGTTCGAGTCAGTTGACAGCATGTCAGCAACAGGCATCGGGGACCAACCCGGACTGGAGTTCGTCGACGCATTGGCGGAGTCTCGCCATCTCCCGCTCTGGTAGAAAGATGGTGAGGGTGTGGTCGACGTAAGGAGCCAGGGTGTCATTGATTTTTTTGCCATCCGGGCGCTCGGACAACATCGTCCGCCGGATGAGGTGACCATCAAACTCGTTTTGGAGGCTGCGGATCAGTCGGTAGGATGCGGCGTCCTCCGCGGAAGCGGGATTGTCTTCATCGGTGATGTCTTTCCCCCGCATTTGCTTTTCCTTCAAGGTGCGGATGGTGAGTCGGTCATCCTTTGTGAGCCCGCCCTTGATTCGGTTGATGTCCCGGATACCCTTGCGTTCGAATTCTTGCCCTGCTTCGCCACAGAGAGCCTCAAGGCCAATCATGCGGCCCATGTTGAAAACATCCTGGTTTCGGTAGGTGGGTGAACAACTCGGAAGACCAACGATGGAGACCAACCTTGGGCCCAGTCCAGAGCGGGGTCGCTGTCAGGAGAGCGAGGAGTTGTACCTCCTTCCGAAGGTGAATAACCCCACGGAAGCCTTGATTGGGAGATCGGAACTCGTGCGCTTCATCGATCCACACGGTCGACCATGTATGCGTGAATAGGGATGGGGGGGCATTAGGATTGACCAAGAGAGTGTGATCGACTGGGAGGCGCCCAAAATTGCTTGAAAGTAGATGACCGCGCGCCATGTTGCGGAATGACTGGATGGTCGGTTAGCAGCTGGGTCTTTGCGCCACGGGGAGAAACTGACCGAGTGGGCGACGAGGAAGACCTGGAATATACCGCTCTGTTTGGAGGAGCTGGGGATGCCGTTGGGCCCAAAGAAAGTCATGGACTCGCGAGCGGCAGTGGGTACCACAAAGATATCAATGCTATTGGCACCGAAAAATATTTTGAGCTCGCGGTGCCACTGGGTCAGCAGGGTATTTGGCACGACGATGAGATGTGGGGCATCTCGGATGACGCCCAACCCCGCGAAATAGGGTGTCTCTCCTGTGTGGGGAATCAGTCAGCTCGGTGGTCTGCTAGGTCAACCGTGCGCTTACTGATGGCCGCCAAAGGGGGCACGTTGCTTTGCCTCGCCATGTGCACCTGCTGCAAGAACGCGATGAAGGCGAGAACCTGAGCCGTTTTGCCGACTCCGACCCCATCCGCTAGGAGAATTCCCGGGACGTTGACCGTGAAGTCTTTCTTGAACAGCCGCTTGACCATGGCGGCCACACCTACCATTTGATGCCAGAGGAGGCGGAGGGGAATCATGCCTTCACCACCCGTGATATATTTGTGAGCGTGGACTTTGTCCCAACATGTAATTTCGGCGTTTTCGCTCCGGAAGGCAGCCCAAGTAGGGGGCCTTCCCCCAGGAAATCCCAGGAAATCTTCGAGCTCTTGCTCCGACATCCGCACAACATCGTCGACACCTATATCGCCGACCTCCTCGTCGAGGCGGTCCATATCCGACGTCCGGGGGAGAACCACCGCTGTTTCATCGTCGAGGCGACCAAAGTATTCTAAATATTGGTTTTTAGTTCGCTGGATATCTTCCAAATTGGCCATATCGGCTCGTAGGATGCGCTTGCGCCCAACTTTGGCGCGGGCTGCGGTAACTGCCCAGGTGTGAGCGTGCGCACACATCTCTCGCCAAAAGAGATCACATCCCACCTTTCTCATGAACCCCGGGACCCCCATACGTTGACGGGCGACTGACATCAGACTCCGAATTCTGAAACAGTTGCTCTACCGTCGCAAGCCATTCCTCTAGCTGGCCATTTGCTCGTGGCGCCCATGCGATACTTTTCTTGAATTCATGGAGCGCGCGGGAGGCCGCTTTAATTGACTTGATGCTCACGTCCTGTGGGGAATCTTCAAGCACTGGGTGACCAAGACGACCAGGAACATTCCGCATGGGGTGTGTGACGAGAGATGGCCAAGGAAGACATTCATCAGAGTGGTTCACCGGGAAGACGATAACACATACCTTGCATAGCTTGCTCTGCCAAGCGACGTGTCTTATCAATCTTCTTCTTCGCCCGCTCGTACCCCCGCCGCATGCGTGAAAAATTGTGTACAATGATGCTCCGGACAAAAGGAGCGACCTGGTGGAACGGACTGCCACTCGGCATAAAAATCGCTTTCCCAAAGAGACTATCCCCAATCAAACGCTCGACGCCACTCATCCAATTCACCAAGTGGGGAAAGTCGTCTATATCATTATCGACCATGTATTGGGTAGGGTGCTGCCCCAAATCGTGAAGACATTTCTCGAGCGCCGCATTGATGGAAGGTGAATACTTGCTAAACCAGGCTTGGTAAGCCGCCCGCTGAGTGGCTTCCTCAGTTTCTGTTGAGGATAAATAATCGAGTTTGTCGTCGGGCGGGAGCGCGTCTACAGTGCAAGCATATGTTCTCAGCAGCTCGACCTGAGCAGGAGTGAGCCCTTTGACAGGGGTCCCAAGGCGAAGGTCTGTGATGCCCATCCGGTTGAGGCGGTCCCCGTCATCCCATGGACAACGAGTCGTGGGGCAGCTGTGATAGGTAAGCACGATTAAAATCGCATACCGATAAAGAAGAGTGGGCATGATGGCGTCCGCGGTCGGCCAAGGGGGAGGGGGTCAGGTGAGATTGAAGAGGCGGGACATTTAACCCACCTGTTGCATGATTTACCATCATTGCATTGAGGTTGGTATGTTTGACTCTTACGTCGTATCGCTAAGGCGCGTCGATTCAGGGCACCCACGCGGCTGATGAGATGCCCATCCGTGAATCCCTGGGTCAGCCTCGGGGACCAACAGCTTCCGCAGATGCATCGTGACCACCAGGCCGCCGTTGGTGGGCCTCAAATTCCACCCGTGAATCACTGGTCGGTCTCGGGGACTAACGGCTTCCGCGGGGACGTGATTGGCCGTCAGGGTGCTCGCCACAGGCCTCGTGCACACCAAGCGCAAGCGCTGGTGCGCTTGGGCCAATACCTATCCGTGAATTCCCGGTCAGCCTCGAGGACCGATGACTCGCCACAGGCCTCATGCACACCAAGCGCAAGCGCGGGTGTTCCTGGTCCAAATGGCCTGCCCACCAGTGAATCCCCGGTCAGCTTCGAGCACCAACGGCTTCCGGGAAGACGTAATGTCGCCACTGGCCTCATGCACACCAAGCGCAAGCGCGGGTGTACGTGGGCCAATGGCCTGCCCATCCGTGAATCCCCGGTCAGCCTTGAGGACCATGGCTTCCGCGAAGACGTGATGACCGCCAGGGTGGTCGCCCCTAGCCTCATGCACACCAAGCAAGCACAGGCATACCTGAGCCAAGGGTCTGCCCATCCGTGAATCCCCGGTCGGCCTCGAGCACCAATGGCTTCCGCGAAGACGTGATGGCCGCCAGGGTGGTCGCCACTGGCCTCGTGCCTACCAAGCAAGCGCGGGCGTACCTGCGCCAATGGCCTGCCCATCCGTGAATCCCCGATCGGCCTCGAGCACCGACGGCTTCCACAAGCATGTCACGTGCTGTGCACGGGGCCTGAAGCCTCCAATGGCAAGTGGCAGTGCACCAAGAGACATCCGCAAGCGTGTGGCGGGTGGCCCCAATCATATATGCAGCCGCTTTGTATACCATTTACTTACGAATTTCCAATAACTATGCCCTCCACCAAATATGCTGCTGTTTTCATGGCTGTTATGTGTTTCGACGGCGGTGACAGCGACTCCATGCCTTGGAATGACCCCGATGGCATCTTATCGGCCTTGAAGATTTCTAGGCCAGCTTCCAATATTGGCCAGCCAGGCCTCCCCCCAGCCGCTTCTACCGCAGTGCACGAATTTATTTCTGCTGTTGGTAATCACATAGCAACTGAACGCCCCACATTTGCTGCCCAGCACGAACATTGTCAGGCGGGCCGTTCGGCATTCGAGGCATGGTTCAAGACCACAATCGCCGCTCGCCTGAATACCCTTGTCGAAAACGCAATGATGGATGAGGGAATCCACCCCGCGCAGGCATTACGGCATCCGCAATGCACAGACTTTCCACCGATCGAGCAGTCAACTGCGGAAGCTACGCGGGTCTGCACACAAGCTATCTTTGGGGGAGCGCTGCATGCTCCTTGGGGCCCAATCCACCCTGAGGTCTTCCCGGCGATTTCTGGCATTTTTTCTCACAATCTCTGGAGAATCAAGCGTGCATGGTCCAAGGCTCGAGGGAAGATTGATGGTCCCCGGGAGGCCGCACTAGCTAAGATGGCTGGTGAAGTCCAATTCCGTCATGAGTTGCCCAGTGGCTAACCGCCCGCCCAGTTCTCCAGGAGTCTGAGCAGGTCAAACTTGCGGATATCCGTGCTGCAAGTCGCGCACTGGAGGCATGGAAGAAAGCGGCAAGGTGGCATCCATCGGAAGAGGTCCTCATTGAACCCCATCTTGCACTTGTGGAAGAACTGTTCAGAACGACTGGACGGTCTAAGGACCGGCAACGCCGTAGCTTGACCCCCGAGCTTGCAGGAATAGGTGCGATAATGCGTCCTGTGGGATTCTACACTAACGGCAAAACCCCGTAGTTGCCGCTGCACGGGGAAGGGGAAAAAAGAAGCGAATCATTGACGCTGACCTTGCTAATGCCGAGCAGGTGGAGCAAACATGGAATTATTTTTTACACTGCATCTCGGACTCCCAAGACGAGCCAGTTCATGTCCCACAGTGTCAGCCTGAATGGGATGCACTGGACGACACCCTCGGTGCCATGGGTGTGGCAGCTTTCGTGAAGTATTCAGAGGCTGACCTCCAGGAGCTGCTGGGCTTCCAGGATGGCCGCCCGCGCCATTGGGCCGTGTATCGGTCGGAAGATCCTGCAATCACAGCGTGGGACCCAATACACCTGGATAAGTATGTCAGCGGTGGTAAGGGAATGAGAGACCTCCGCCTGCTCTGGCACCAGATGGTGGGAATCGCGTCAATGGCTGACCGTCTTTTTCGCCCAACGCCTGAGTCAAAAGTCCCGGGGATCCTGCTTGCGGATGCAGTGGGAGTGGGAAAAACTGCTCAAGTCATGGGGTTCATCGCCTTGCTGCAACAAGTCTTTGCAGCCAAGAAGGGTGGACTGCCAACCCCGCTCCTCCGTACGTCTCCCGTCATGCACTGGCTTACCTGGATGACCAGATGTGTCGGGCAGGCTCCAAGCCATCCTTCATGAGCCAGCCCAGTGTAGCAAACCACCCGCACCTTATTGTTGTCCCGAATACCTTGGTGGACCAGTGGCATCGGGAGCTCAAGATCTTTTTCAAACCGCACACGATTGACATCTTTTGCATGCCAACAGCCATTAAAGACTGCCGTGCCTTTTTCAAGGACGGTGGACCTTGGTCACAATCCACGCGTGATGCCATCTTCAAGATCCTGATTGTAGCGCACTCCGTGAGCACCCTTTCAAGTGCTCAGAGACTCTTGTAATCGCTGACTTTGCCCACCCCAGACATTCAAGATAATGACAAAAGATGCATATGATCTCGCTCGTCGAAAGGGACCTATTGATTCCGCTCGGACGGCTCGCCCAGGCATCACGTCAACCATCTTTTCCCAAACATGGCTGTCGGCTTGGATTGATGAAGCTCACGAGTTTCGAGGAGGAAACCAAGGGTTTATTGGTGTTGTCCACCTTCGGCAGCATGCGGAATTGGTTGCCTGTCTGACAGCAACCCCTCTTTATACAAGTCCCAAGGTGCGTCCTGCCTTCATCGTTCAAGTTCCATAGATTCACTGGTTGGCCGCCCCAACCAGGATGTCTTCAACCTCGGCCGGATGATTGGTATCCCAGCGTTATGCGGGGAAGACGGAATGTGTTTGCAAAGATCTCGGATACAAGAACTCCAGCGAGCGCGTGCTAATCTCACCGGTGAACAGCGCGCGCAGGCATCCGCCCTCAAGGAACGCCAACTCCGTGGCGAGGACATTAGCGGCGAAGAGGATCCCTCGGCCCTGATGTCAGCCCTTGGCTATCGGGTGATTAAAGAGCTGCAGGGCCACTTCGACGGTCACCTTATACGCCGAACGATTGATTCACCACGGTACGACGGTGAGCCTATCAACAGCTCCTTGGCCCCCTTCGTCGACCATATCATCACCATCTTCCTCCCAGCGGAGGAGATGAATCGGCTCAAACAATGTGTGGACGATATGTATGAACAGTGAGTGCTCTCTGTCATTGTTGGTGTTCCAGGCTGACCGGTACCAGGCGAAAAACATCCAATCTCGCCGATTTCAGCTCATATGTGTGTGCATCCTTTGATCGTGCATATGGTGAATGGCTGACAACCGTACCCTTAGGGTTTTTACAATCAGTACCGTGTCCATCTGGCCTACCCGTATGACACATACCCGGTCTTCAAAACGCGTCAAGAATGGGAGGAACGCCCAGGCACCAAGCTCAAAATTCTGATCACACTTCTGCAGCACTTGCTGAGCGATGATGCTGTCGGCCATGCTACAGTGGATGCGGATGGTCAACTGATTCTGCCACCGGCAAGTATTTCCGGTGAGGGGACACCAGCGCAGAAGCGGAAGGTATTGATCTACCATGAGTTCCCAATGATGGAGCGCACTATACGCTCGGCGCTGGCCGTTCATGGTATCCAATCGTACTGCATCAACGGAGGTTACACTTCAGCACAACGCGCACAGCAGGTGGACCAATTTGTGAGTTCCACTGATCCTCAGCAGCGAGTATTATTGTTCTCCTCAGTGGGGACGACTGGTCTAAACTTGGCATGCGCTGATGTGGTCATCCTTTTCGTAAGCTCTCAACTGTCTTTGCGTGCCCGGCTGAGGATGGAAATGTAGGACACCGTATGGTCAGACCTCACAAGTGTCCAGATCATTGGGCGCGCCCATCGATTAGGCCAACAACGCACTGTCCATGTCTACCGGCTTGCCGCGTTGGGAACAACGGATGTGATTATGTCTTCGCTTGCGCATAGCAAAGACAAAATGTTGAGCGCACTTGTTTCCAAAGTGCCTAATCCCGGTAAGACCACTCTTTTGATATGGGGTTTACATTAGAGATTGATGAATCACCAGCGTTGGAAGAGTTACTGTGTCACGAAGTGGACGCCGGAGGATCAGATGACGATGAAAGTGAGGAGCTTCTGGGTCACGGTGATTCCCAAGTATGTGGTTCAAGAGGAACGTGCGGAACGCGCGGAAAGAGAAAGGTCAAAGCAGTGTCGTCCAAGTCTGCTACCCGCATCATGAGCAAGAAATCTTTGAACCGTGAGGCCCCGTTGGCCAGTGCACCCAACCTGCCGCTCTCGAAGCCGACCACCACCCCTCAAGTTGACACCTCGGCTTCTGAATCATCTACCGCTGGGCAGTCAATCCCCTCACCTTCCAAACCAACCACCCCTCAAGTTGACACCTCGGCTTCTGAATCATCTACCGCTGGGCAGTCAATTCCCTCACTTTCCAAACCGACCACCCCTCACATTGACCCTTTGGCATCCGAGTTGTCTACCGCTGGGCAATCCATCCCCCCACCTTCCAAACCGACCACCCCTCACATTGGCCCTTCAGCTTCCAAGTTGTCTAGCATTGAGTCTTGCCCGGCCCCATCCGCTGTGCCCCCCTCGACGCAAGCAATACCCCCGGCTTCCAAGTCGACCTCAATTCCCTCAACGGCTTCTGTGCCATTTGAAACACCCGAACTCTCCAACCCAGTTCCCACAAGCATAGCCACACCTCCGCAGACAGTTTCCGGCATGTCCCCTCCACTGGCCCCACCATCTTCCGGGACGCCCGTCATCCATAAGCCTGCTCCCACTCCTGTTCCGCCCACCCCTCCTGTGATGACATGCACGCCCCAGGACGTCTCTCCACCGATCATGGCAACTCCTGCTTCCGCTGAGGCAGGGTCCCTCACGATCACCACTGTTCCCCCTCAGCCCAACGAGTTAACCCCGCCCAGAGGCGAATTGGGAATGGTGTTGTGTGACTCCTGGTCCCCTCGGCCAACCAGTCCGACGCTGGAGTTTGACTACCCACCGCCAGACACAGTCTGTCCCAACAGCCCAGTGTCCAGCTGCTGCCTGCCTTCGCGTGCTTCCTCATCATCAAGCGGTAACACCCAACAAGAAACCCATCGCGCGTCTCAATCTACCGGTAAACGGGTCGCATCAATGTCCCCGCCGAAACGCCCAGCAAAACGCCAAGCCCTCTTTGATCGGCGCACCAGCCTAAAGCGACCCGCAAGTCAAGCCCCAGTTGCCGATGAAGATTGTGAGATAGACTTTGAATTGACAACTTACACCCCAGCACCGATCATCCGACCTAAACCTCGCTTGCGCCGTTATTAGTTATGTAGAACATGTTTTAATTCGCCATTGATGCACCTTAGTCCATACACGTTTGTCAATTTCTTAATACTAGATTAGGAACAGGCAGTGCCGCGTGTTAATGGGTGGTAAAACCCATGAATCCTGCCCATTCATTTTGCTGCGGCGTGCCGCGCTTAGATCATCTCATGAAACATGCAGTCGCTTATCATTGGTTTATTACCTAGTGAGGCATGCTGGCACCAGGGCTTAACTTGGATACCAGTCAATCTGGTCTAGTGCCATGCATTTAGGTCCCCGCAACACGCCCCCAACCTTATCTCACGAAACGTGCAACCGCTTGTGGTAACTGCCCGGGT
>QGOG01000563.1:0-16279 GCA_003313185.1 Collybia sp. MG36
TACAGACCCTACTCCGAGTCCCTACTTGTTTCTGAGTGGTCTTGAAAAGAGTCCTAATAAGGAAATGGGATAATTGAAGTGTGGGGTATTGGGGGACGAGTAAGGACATAATTACACCATCATAGCACTCTTGGATGGGAGACTGCCCCCGGAAACCATAAGCTTTTTCTTCTTGTCGGCGGGCTTGGCAGTGGTGGTGCGCCCGCTCAGCGCGCTCTTCTTTCCGTTGAGCGAATCCATCCTAGGTCATTTTCTTGCGCTTCCGCCCAGTCTCGGTGGAGCTGGCGAGGAGCGTGAGGATGGTGCGGCGATTCTCCGGTTCGAGAATGAAGCAGAAAAAGGTGGGATCAATACTCCCTAGATTGTGCATGAGGCCAGCGGCTGAATTACCCCCCATGAGTGAGGTGGCGCTGAACTCGTTGGACCTGAGAATAAAGTTTCCGTTCTCGTCTCAAAGACTGAAGCACAGGTTGGCGGAAACGTTGGGATTGAGGTTCCACAAATCTGACAGTTCGAGAAACCCGCCGTGGGCCAGGCGGGGCGGATTGGCGCGGAGAAAAGCCTCGTAGGCTATGATCAGCTTGACTTCAAGTGAAGCTGAATAAATAGCTGATCGTAGCATACCTCAAAGACACACACCATGTTTTCCTGATGTTGTTCTGGCGAAAGAGCACGCTGAACATTCTGAGCGTCGTTGCGGAGAATGAGAAGGTCGGGGGATTCACGAACAAGGGAGGGGTACTTCTTCAACCTGAAGAAATACCCCTTCTTGGTTCGCTATTGGTGGACGGATGAGTGGATGGTGGTGAAGATGGCAGTAATAATTCAAATATGGGCGTGGATGGGAAGAGGTGATGTAGATTAGGCTGGAGCAGGCAATTTAAATACTCTGCAGATCGGCCGCCGTTCCGTCCCCGGGCTTGTTTGAACGGCCCGCGCCCCTTTCTTTCCTCCTGACGGTTGATGTGTTCCGCCTTGGTAGTCTCGCCGGGTGTTTCCTCCTACAATGACATATCTCCTAAGGACATCTGAGGGCCGTCTGGGGAGGCTCCCCATTCCATTCGGTAGCTTGGTTATGTGTTCCACGTCCAGCACCTCAAGGCACTGTTTGGGCTGAATTAGGTGGTTACACTCGCCGCATGGAAGCCAATTACACCCTCCTGATCACCATTCCGCTTCAAATAAAGCGCGGTTACCTGAGTCAGAGTGAGACCTGATGACGGCCCATTCGGACACCTGGTCCTCGAAGTCCCAGATCTGAGTTTCGAGACGTCCAGGGAATAACCAATCATCATTCGGCATGTGAATCCTAAGCAAGGATGAGTGAAATATATCATATACCTCGTTTTTTTAACCGCGGCGTGAGCTCAATGTGGTAGGAGTTATTCTTGAAGTCCTCCAGAGTCCGGTAAGGTCCTATGTACTTTAGGACCAGTTTCCGGGCCAATCCTTTCGGAAAGGATATGTTCTCTGTCGACAGGTGGATCAAATCAAATCCCCTTGCTTAAAGGGGGGCACTTGGTGGCGTCGGTTAGCGGTCTGCGTTTGATTGATGCTATCGTTTACTTTCAACTCGAGGGCGGCGCTGACTGTTGTATTACCATCAGTGTCCCACAGTGGTCGTACGCGTGTAGATCACTTGAGCATGCTGGCATTGGACACCGTCGAATTGTGAGTTTTTCATACATAGACTATGACATTGGCTTACTTGACCTATCGACTCGGGTGCGCTAGTGATTCCGAAGTTGCTCCTCGTGTGGATAGGGATAGCCCAAACATCCGATCAGGTAACGCATATGCGTCAAGTCGAGCTTTGTGGTTTATTTTGAGTATATCGGTTCAAGGAAGGAGACGGAGGTGCGGGAACTCTCTCCTACAATGATGTGGAAAAGGTCGGAAACATATTTATGTCGAGCGCCAATCACTACTTCCCTGTCAGCGTTCAAATTTACCAAGTTCACACCGCCTGACATTCCTGTCGCCTCCAGCATACCGCACGCCTACATTACCCCGAGTCGGTACCTGGTTCGACCTCCAGCACCCGCGCACGGTTAAGCAGTACCAGCGCCGACACTCTACCTCCGTAGCCATTTCGTGTACTTAGCTGTTGGTATCGTTGGATGGAGGTGTGACTCACATTCCATCTGGACCTCCGTTCCAATATTGCTGGGTTGTTGATTTCCACCTCAACGCCGCGTCTATTGGGGCTGAGTGTGACATTGGCGCGGTTGCGGTGTCGGCCGACTCGGAAACATTGCACATGGTCCGTGCGCTCCCCTCAATGGTATAAATACAACCCCATACCTACTCGAATTCTTCACCACTCTGGCCTTTTGGCTTAGATCAAGTGTAGTATCTGTTCTTAATAGTTTAACCACTATTATGGAGGCACCGCCTCCATTCTTGGTTATCTAATTTTTGCCGCCCTTGTCCCTGTGCTCTGCTTGCAACATGGGGACGCGATGACCTTGCTACTGCACTACTGGCTTGCGTCGTCGGGGGATCTTCCTTTTTTTCTTTTTGCTCAAATTATCTTTTGCTCGTCTCTTGACGATGCGATCGGTTTGAGCAAATGGATTATCGGATTGATTCTTCGGGCGGTTATCATATTGACATGTTTACGAAAAGCCTATTTTGACCTTTTATTTTTAGGTGTGGGGGAATGAAGGAGCAATAGATGGCCAAATTGAACTGCTGAGCGCTAATGGGATAACATATAGGAATGGAGATTGTCATTCTGTTCCTAGGCCTCTGCCAGCCATGACGGAGAGTGACGTCAACCACCCAGACCTGTTTTATGATGACAAGGCCCCCTCTTTGCCTCCAAGTGTATCTTGTGTGGCGCAGTCTGAGGATCAGGTCAGGATCTGTTTCTCGGCGTGTGTATTTCTCAATTGATCGGTATGTAGCCAACATCGGGGGTTTGGCGTTCTGGCCAGCCCTTCCATTATCAGCTACCTAGGAACGGGAACCATTGGAAGGAATGTAAGGAAAAGGCAGACCAATTCGACCGAGACTTTTGTGCAGGGTGGAATAGCGAGATCGACTCGCTTCTCACATTCGTACATTCATCATTATTGCCGGGGAGTACATATATTCATGATCTCACAGGCTGGCCTCTTTTCCGCTGTCATCACCGCATTTACGGTCGAGTCGTATAAATGGCTGCAGCCCGATCCGCAGGATAAGAGTAACCAGATTTTGCTCAACATATCTGCCCAATTGGCGGGCCGGAACGCTACCACATTGGCACCATTCTCCCCTTCCGCAGCCTCCATCCGTATCAACGTATTCTGGTTTCTGAGTCTTACATTCAGTCTCACGGCCGGACTGCTCGGGATCGTGTGCAAGCAGTGGCTCCGGCGCTATCAACGCGATGCATCCCTCCCCCACGAAAAAGGCCTCGCCCTACACCAGTTCCGGTATGAGGGGCTGGTATGGTGGAAGGCCCTCGACATCCTTGGCGGTTTGCCCTTGCTTCTCGAAATAGGACTCGTGCTCTTTTTCCTTGGGCTCGCCGATTTCCTGCAAGGCCTCAACATGACAGTTGCCATTCCGATCATCATACTCATCAGCGCTGGCATCAGCTTTCTTATCATTACAACCTCGGCACCTGCGTTTCAGTATCTTGTATACTGGGCTCGCCGACGGTACTTCCAAGTCGGGAAATATATTCATCCCCCAATGTTCACTTTCAAGTCACCGCAGTCGCGCATGCTCCTACGCGTCGTAACGTGGCTCTCCTTCTCCTCTGTGAAAGCCCCAGAATGGGTTCCCTGCGAAATTCGCTTCATCTCGCATGCCCCTACTCTCATGACATATACTGCGCGTGGCATTGCTTGGCTCGACGCGACCTACTCGCACACGTTGGACATGGTATACCAGATCTGTTGGTGTATGCATGATATAGCGCTCCCTGTTCTGCATCAGCTTTCTAAAGAACTCCTTACCACAAGAGAACACCAACACCAACACAAGCGTGACGGGAAGCCGCATCGCGCGGACGCGGTGCTCTTCGAGGAGTACGCGAAGCAAGTCCTGGACGCGCCCAATGTGGCGGAGGACGTGGTGCGAGATATCGTCACCGCAGTGTACCTTGATCACCGCCTGCATGTCGACCACCACCGCGACGACGCGCCTATCGTGGAGCGCCGTGTGCGCGTGCTCCACGCCTCACACCTCCCCGTCTCCCCTGAGCTATTCTCCAACGTGTTCAAGGATCTCGCCCTCTCAACGGGTGCGTTTGTTGCGTCTGTCTTCCTTCCATGTATGCCGTCACTGACGCGCTCACACTCAGCAGAATTGCGCTGGCAAAAGGCGATGCTACTCCGCACCCTCCTCGCAGGGGGGCGCATGCACGCTCCCAGCGTCGTCGCCGCGGGGGTGGCGGATGTATGTGCGTATCATACCACATTCAGCGACGAGGACCTCGACTTGTTTTTCAACGCGGTGTACATGTGGATGGAACGCGACATTGAGTCCAGGGTATTCGTCGCGCACCAGCTGGGGGGGCGCTTCTACGGAGCAGGTTCACGGTTGACGTCTGTGGCTATGGCGGTCGAACGGCCGGCCGTTGGGCGGTTTCAACGGTTTTTGGATGGGGTGCGGTGGGCCGTGTAAATCGGTGCATTTTGGGATGGACTTTTGGGTATTCTCATTTTCCTTGGTTGGTGTGGGCCCTAAAATGTTCGCGACGAACTCAATGGACTCGGGGGTTCATGCGATATTCTTGCATTGTAGTCGTCGAATATTCACGACTACTCACATGAAGTAGTGAGGTGGCCATCCGACTACTCCCATACCACCTAGCCACTACCCCCTGCTGGCGCGGCCGCCTTCAAGTTATCGTTTGAGTCAAGAGGATTAGTCGAGCATTATTTCACTGCTATGTCTGTTTGTCGGTGTCTGCTACAAAAGCTTTTGTCACCCGATGTTCTTGGAACTATTTTTGCTCTTAGCAGTGGGTTTGAGCGCAGTGCCGATTTGCAGTCAAGGCTCAATGACGGATTCTCACATGGGTGACATTCTCCACATATTGATATGCAATACCTGACTGTTTTTCCACCAGATTACTAGTGAAAATGCACCCCAAGGTTCCACCCTTTTCCGACCGGTCCGTTTGAGGGTGTTTCTGACGTGGTACGACATGCTTCTGGTACTGAGGGCCGCCTCTGGGCGTTTGGCGCTGTTCCTCGGGTATTCCCCACGTTGTAGCCGTGAGGTGGAAGGAGGATGCAAGCTTTTCTGACAAGCAGCTATTCTTGGAAATCTGTCAACGTTCAGCGCCTCGGCATCTGGTGGAAGTGAATGGAATTCTAGATGCATCTTCTCAAGCTATGCAGGGCTCAATCTATGAGTCACCCAGGGGAGATTGGTAGTGGAGCGCGGATGGTTGAGGTCCTCAGGAGGGGATGAGAGCTTGGCGTGACGGCGTCTATTCGTGCTTCTAGGTAGAAGCCAGGCAGTTGGTGAGTTCTGCATGCCAGCTATTGAGACCGTGGGCGTCTGAAAGATCAAGTATAGTGATATGTGATGGAAGGACGTTGAATATCACTCCCTCATCTCAAATGTCTCGTGCCAAGATGAACAACAACTCAAAGCCGGGATTGTTTATCTATGAGGACAAGGATCACGGATCCACATTACCTACCCCTGAAGTTGACTCCCTGGGTCCCGAGATTCCAGTAAGAATGAAGTCCGTATTTAAATGTAAATTCTAGGTGCTTAGATCCTCTAGCGACCCCAGCCCTGGTGCTCCGGCCCATCACTTCATCATCAGCTGCCTGACATAGGAGATCATTGGGAGGCATGCAAGGAAAAGGCGGACCAATTCGACCGAGACTTCTGCTCAGGGTGGAATAGCGAAATCGATTCATTCCTCACATTTGTACGTTGATAATCATAACCCTATCCTGCACTTATAAGATCTGGAAGGCTGGTTTGTTCTCTTCTGTTGTTACCGCATTTGCCATCGAATCGTATAAGTGGTTGCTACCTGATCCTCAAGATGCCAACAATCAGATCTTGCTCAACATTTCTGCCCAGCTCGCGGGAAATAATATCACTGCGATTCCCCCTTTCTCTCCTTCCGCATCATCGATCCGCATAAATGTATTCTGGTTCCTCAGTTTGACATTTAGTCTCACAGCCGCATTGGTTGGGATGGTGTGCAAGCAATGGCTCCGACGATACCAACGCGATACCTCCCGAGTGCCCGATAGAATGGGATTGGGCCTTCACCAACTTCGATATGAGGGGTTTGTGTGGTGGAGAGCCATAGACATCCTCGCCGCTCCTCCCCTGCTTCTGGAATTTGGGCTTATTCTCTTCTTCATCGGACTCGTCGACTTCCTACTGGGACTCCACGCGAGAGTCGCCGTCCCCGTGATAATATCCATTGGATTCAGTGTTATTTTTCTTGCGGTCACGACATTGGCGCCCGCATTTCAATACATCTTTTATTGGATCCGGTCCCGGTCCCATGGGACTAGGTTATCCTGGGCCCATCCTCCTATGTTTGCATTCAAATCACCACAGTCGCGGCTATTCCTCCATCTATCTACATGGGCATTTCCACTTCCCTCAGAAGAGAAGCCGGCCAATTGGACCGCCTATGAGATTCACTTTATGTCCGATCCTACTACATTCGGAACCTATACAGCACATGGAATCTCGTGGCTCGATACGATTTATTCGCACAGCCGAGATGTGGTTCACCAGATAAGCCTTTGCCTACAGGAAATTGGGCCTGAATTCGTCGAACTTGCTCGCGGATCCATGAAAATTGAGCCAAGACAGCATGCGGAGCCATCACACCCCGACGCGGGGTTGTTCGAGGTCTATGCCGATGGCATCCTGCGCGAAAACGGACAACCAGAGGTCGCCAAAGACATCATCATTGACAAGTACCTCGGTAGCCGCCTCCATGCTGACCATCGGCAGAATAATCTCCCTGTTGCAGAGCGCCGTGTGCGGGTTCTGAATTCATCTATCCGATGGGTCAGCCCAGCGCTATTCAACGCAGTGTTCAGGGACCTCGACATGACGGACGGTGTGTCTTTGCCATGCATCTCTGACTTCATGCTCACAGCATGACATAGAGCTACGCTGGCAGAGGGCAATGCTTTTACGAAATGTCTTGACCAATGCACGAATGAGCTCCCCCAGCGCGACTGCCGACGAAATTGTGGACGTGTGTAGTCACTTGGAAATATTTACCGATGAGGAACTATTCTCCTTTTTCGACGCGATATGTTTGTGGATGAATAGGAGCAACTACAACCAACCCTACCTAATTCAATTGAAGGAGCGCTTTGCTGAGGTCTCGACGCCAGGAGGGATCCTTCGCCCACCTTTAAAGTTGTTTTTGGACTTCCTAGAGTCGAAGAAAGACCCAGTAGCACCGAGTTGAAGCATTGTGAGGTTCAAAGGCATCCTGCTCCGCTGTCTGTAGGCTGGGCAGATGCTATGGGACCGTTTTGAATAGAGGGGTCATTCATTCAAGTGTGGGCAAGTCTTTCTGTAATACACAACAAGTCCTCCGTGATCGCATCATGAGAGGCCTACGCGTGAGAAGCGCGCCTAATTCTGCTCAACCCATGATCACCGCTTGCTTGACATTGAACGTGCGCGTGAATAATTCTCTTGTCAAGGACATCGCGACCATTCCGAGCACCATCGTGGCGCGGCCAACAAATCGAGAGCAAGCAGCGCACAAGTCACTGGGGGATCCCTGGCCATTCTAGATCTAAAGAATTATTCAATGACCCTTTTCGATGGGATGTTCTAGGAGAACTGGGGATGCCTCACGTCTTAATTTAGTTTATGGGCGCCTAAGAGCGTCAGAAAGCATGCGGAACAAGCAATATGTGTCTTCTTGTCTGTAGCCCTCACGATGGATGGGGATTCAAGGATGGAGCACTCAGGAGACAAGAGCCCCATCTCCCCCCCAGCCGCATTCTATACCACGCCACCCCGGGTCAACCAGGTACGTGGATTTGAATTGATGCACTAGGTTGTGCTATTATTGACCTTGTCCTTCAACTATGGTTATGTTGTAACAGTCATCGAACCGGATCTGGCGCTCTGGGCAGGCGTTCCACTATTCACTGCCCGGGAGTGGGAATCATTGGAAAGAGTGCAAGGACAGGGCGGACCAGTTCGACCAGGACTTCTGTGCTGGGTGGAATAGCGAGATTGATTCTCTTCTCACATTTGTACGTTTACCTCCACCCCATTGTTTTGTATTGACGGAATCTGCAGGCTGGTCTATTCTCCGCTGTGGTTACCGCGTTCACGATTGAGTCCTATAAATGGCTTCAACCTAATTCGCAGGATGTGAGCAATCAAATTCTGCTCAACATATCGGCCCAGCTTGCAGGTCGAAACATCACCACATCAGTTTCACCACCCTTCTCCCCGTCTACATCGTCCATCCGTATCAACATATTCTGGTTCCTGAGCTTGACATCCAGTCTCACTGCAGGGCTGCTCGGAATTGTGTGCAAGCAATGGCTCCGGCGCTATCAACGTGATGCGTCGTTGCCTCATGAGAAAGGCCTTGCCCTACACCAATTTCGATACGAGGGATTCATGCGGTGGAAGGCTCTGGACATCCTCGGCGCTCTTCCCCTGCTCCTCGAATTCGGGCTTGTCCTCTTCTTCATTGGGCTTATCGACTTCTTGCAGGGCCTCAACACAGAGGCAGCCATCCCGGTTATCATCCTCGCCGGGGTGGGTATTACTTTTCTCGCTGTTACAACCATGGCACCTGGACTTCAGTATCTCGTCTACTGGGCCCGCAGGCGGTATACTCAAGCTGAGCAATACATTCGCCCCCCGATGTTTGCATTCAAATCGCCGCAGTCGCATGTGGTGCTGCGCCTCGCGGCATGGTTTTTCACATTTTCTTCCGCAAAAGCCCCAGACTGGACCTCATGCGATATCCGCTTCATTTCTAATCCCATCACACTTGCGACATACACCGCCCGCGGGCTTGCATGGCTCGATGCGCGGTTCGCGCATTCGAGGGATGCAGTGTATCAGGTCTGCCTGTGTATGCATGACATCGCACTCCCCGTGCTACGGCAGCTTGCAGATGAGCTCATCAACGGCGCCAGGCGCAAACGGAACGCGAAGCCGCCTCGTGCTGACGCGGAATTGTTCGAAGCATATGCGGAGCAGGTTCTGAACGATCCCATGGTGGATGAAGACGTGGTGCGGGACATCGTTACTGCTGTGTACCTCGACCACCGCCTTCACGTTGATCACCGTCGTGATGATGCGCCCATCGTTGAGCGTCGCGTACGTGTGCTCAACAGCTCAAACCGTTCCATTTCCTCCACCCTCTTCTACAGTGCATTCAAGAATCTCGCCATATCCCCTGGTTCGCTCCCCTTCCTTTTCGTGTTATTATTTATTCACACATTTACCAACTACATACAGAGTTGCGCTGGCAAAAAGCCATGCTCCTCCGCACCCTCCTAGAGCAGGGACGCATGGACGATCCTAGCGCCGTCTCCGCAGAGGCCCTTGATGTGTGTATGCACAATGACGCCTTCAGCGACGAAGATCTAGAGTTGTTTTTCAAAGCGGTTTATGCATGGATGGGGCGTGATAGGGGGTATTACAAATATGTGGCGGAGGAGATTTCGGGGTGCATTGATACAGTCCTCGCGCCGGAACGGGACAGTGTTCAACAGTTTATACAGTTCTTGAAGAGGTAGGGGAACGGTGTGAGGTCAGGGCTTGGGTCTTCTGTACTTTTTCCTTTATGTATGTATATCAAAATCGCATGGGCACAGCGAGTCGCCTGAACCTATCTCACTTTTGCGCCGAATTGTACAGCGCGGACTCCTACCTTGTTTGAAGAAGCGCTGACCGTGACCCCGACGCTGCATAATGGGTGGTCCGGGCATTAAAATGATTTCCGTGCATCTCCCATAGCATCTAGAACACATGTATTGAGGGGTATAAGCGAGTCCTATATCAAAAATCATTGAGAACTGTCCAGAATATAACTCAATTCGACCCAATCCATTTCCAATTTCACATCCTGTCTTCCCCATTTCTACATATCCTCCATATTTTCTACACGTTCCCTCGCTTTCAGGTATTGATATCCTACAAAATTCATTACGCTAAGGGGGGCACGTCAATCAGCCCTGCAGCGCCAAAAAGAGATAGTAGTGGTAGACGCACTAAATCGTCCCATCCGCACAGCCCACTACCACTTCTTCGTGAGTCAACTGCATTGACATTGGATTCTTCTCTGGCGTCGCCAGGCCCTGGAACTTCGCAGGCAGCTGGCCTAAGAGGCCCTTCACGCTCTCCCCATTGAGCCCACCGCCATCCTCCGCAGCAAGGGCACCCCAAGCGCCCGTCAGCGGTGTAATGGCCTTGTCGATGCCAACAGCGGACGGTGCCGGGGCGCTTGGGATCCCTGTAATAGAATCCTCCGACTTTGAAATCTGGTCGTATTCTTCGTCGTCTTCTTCACTCAGCGCACCGTGCTTCTCCATATCTTTATCTTGGTGCGTTGACATCAATATCTGCCCGGCATCGAGCCGTCAGTGTAAGTAATGGATCACGATCGTGCCGTGGGAGAAATCATACCCTTCTGTCAGCCCCTGCTCGAGAGCTAAACCGCGTCGCGGTAACAACCCGCCTTTTGATCGGATCCACCGCACCCACCGCAACATCGGGAGTCTCAACGAGGGCCACAAGTTTTGGCGGGGCCGTCAAGATGGCCGCACGGCCGAAACGGATAGGGAAGGGAGACCCAGGCATAACAGGTGTGGCAGAACGGGATGTGGGGGTCATGGGAGTGGTTGGTGTCCGTGGTACGTTGAGGCTCAGACGGCCCTTGCCCAGAGACGCGCTTGCGGGCGTCGGGGAAATGAGCGAGGGGCGGCGAGGGGTAGAGATGGATGACGTCGAGCGCGCAAGAGACGATGAGACCGCTCGGGTGGTACGGGTACTCGGTGGGGGCGGATGTGTGGCTGACAGGGGCGATTGCAAGGCGGGCGTTGCGGGAGTGGTGAGGGCAGACTTGCTAGTTTCCCCTTCCTGCCATTGTAGATGTAATATTATGGACTTAGTCGCACACTATTGTAGATGAATCGTAAGACAGAGAAGGCAAATATAAGCTTGTTGGACGCACCGTCATCTGAGTTCCCTTGGCGGCAAACCATCTAGTGTAGTGTCAGTAATCAGTGGGTGGTTATGGAATGTGTACATACTGCAGCATGTTATTCGGCGCTGCTCCAACGTTGAAGAGTTTAGAGTTCAAAACAGGATCACTTCCACCCAGCTCCGATAACTTGAACTGTGAAATCATCTCCCTACGATCTAGACCAAATGCATTCCACCTCAGCCACCAAACCACAAAGAGAGGGCCACCACGCACGAATTGAGAATACCCTCACGATTCCGTCAATCGTCACTCCCACAACGCGTTCACCATCTTCTCCAGAGTTCGTAATGATCTGCACACCAATATTAACTGTTGTCTGCTGTCCAAACCGCACAATCTTGGTCCCAGCACGCCAGTCCCAACACACAAGCGCCTTGTCAGCGCCAGCGGACACAAGCGTGCGGGAAGAAAGGGCCACGGCTCGGATACCATTTAGATGACCAGCAAGCTGCTGCAGCGGAGTGAACGTCAAGGAGGAAAAGAGATGGACACGGCTTCAATGTCGATTTAGTAGTCTGATTTTGGGTTGGAAGGTGAGCGTACCCAACATCGTGGAACCCGACGACAAAGACCTCTGATCGGGATAACTCAATTGATTGATGCATGTATCAAATGAACCAGCAGTACATACCTTCCTCCGCCAAAAAGTCTACGCAGCTTACTGGTTTCTTAACTTGCAAACATTTTTTCATCTCACCGGTCTCCACGTCCCAGAATCTGATGGTCTCATCATAGCTCCCGCTAATAAGCCTTTTTCCACGTAGCAGCAGCGTTGTACAGAAATTAGTGTGGCCATTGAGGAATCGAATACTTTGCGGGAGTGCGTTGTGGAAATTGGACTCGCGGTGGTGTAGGGAGCGGTACAAAGGTTCCCTTGGCGGGTATTAGGGGGGTGGTGGGGAGGGGGCACGTTGGACTCACCATCCTTCGGGCGTTTTGGGAGGACGTACAGGGCTGGGATCGGTGGCGGTAATCCGCAGACAATGGTATCGCCAGAGAGCAGGGTGGTGAATCATCTCCTGCCATTTTTTGGATACCTAGACGCCGAGATGAGTGGAACTTGAATGGCTAGAAAAAAACGCACCGATTCTGTCCCAACTAGTTGCGGAACGGATAGACATTTCAACACCCTGAAGGCGAGGTCTGGGGAGAGGTTTCCGACGATATCAAAGGTCGATTTGGCATATTTCTCCAGCAAGAGAATCTGCAGCCTGATATCTCCGGGCATGCATGCTAATGGATAGAATAAGCAATGCGGTATCAGGAAAAAGAAATAGTACTTACAATCCAGTATGATTGCAATCCTTTCAAGCTGGATCAGCAGGAGGTCACCATAATTCATCAAACAACTCACAATCGCATTCTTTCCTCTCTCCCGAGGCCTCTCAGTGCCTTTCTGACTTCAATCTCGCTGAAACCGCCCTTCCCGTTACCCCTCAGTGCGCCGGCCAAATCCATATCGTAATCAACGTCTTCTCCATCTTCGTCATAGTCCCCACGGTATCCGCTCCAATAGCCACGACGCCTCCTTCCACCGCACACACACCGTGTGTCCTCGTCCGTGATAGATATGCGCTCATGCGTTGGTCGCCCATGTTCACGCAAAACGCGCACCTCAGCCTGAAGGGCATGTAATTGTGCTGATGCGGAGGCCTGTGCACGTTCCAGCAACCTTTTATAAAGTAGTATCTTCCGTGTATGCATCGCGAGGATATTGCTCAACGCGGCGTCCATCTAGCATTGACGGTTTAGTTTGGAGAAGAGAGAGAAAAGGGTGCACTCGCCTCCTCATCCACATCTCCGTCATCAACATCCGTGACCATCTCCAGTGTCATATCATCCCCGTCCCACACGGAAAAAGGGCCGCCCTCGATCTCATCGTTGCTACCATTCGCAACCCTCCTAGTAAGAAGGCTGGCCATGGCTGCACTCTCAGAAAGCAATGCTGGTGCTTGCGGATAATTTTCTTCACCAACCCTGGGCCACGGCGTGGTATGATCGGCAAGGGCTGATATTCCAGAACCGTTCCGCGACTTCTGCGGTCTTGGTTTTGTTGCCGAGGGTGGGGTCGAATGTTTGGACGATGGTGTATCCTGTGGACGTTCACCGCGCACGCGTGGGGGTGTGCTCTGCTGCGGTGACGCGGTGGATTGGTGCGACAATAGTTTGCTGCCGTTTACATTTTTTTTTCTGGGGCTTGGGGATGTGAAATTGATCGATGGAGATGCAGCTACACCTGAGGACATAGGGGACGACTTTATGGGTGTGGTGGATGCGGGCATGGACTGCATACGGGGAGGTGTCATTGACACAATCCTGGCTCTCGCTTCGTTCTCAATGCGTGGCACTGTATTAGACCTAGTCATGCTGTACGATGTCGAACGCGCTGATCCTGAAACCGACGGTACAGGCTTCGGCTTTGCCGCGCCAACCTCTCTGTTGACACGCGCCGACGGAGATGGCGTCCCAGGAAAACCATCGGTAGAGACTGATTTGGCTGAATCAACGCGCTGCAGAGGTGCAGAAGCGCGTCTTGAAGCCAGAGATGGAATCGCGGTTGACAACCTCTTAGCCGCACTCGATGGCAAAGGCATTGGAGTCGCATTCGGCGAGCGCGCTGGTGTGCTCCCATTGCTGTTCACCCGTGAACCCGTCCGTACTGTCGTACTCCCACTCGTGGTTGCAATGCTGACCAGGGATGCATTTGACAAAGTTCGTGGCTTTGAATGAGAAGATGCTGAACTAGTTGTCACGGAACGTCGTGAAAGACGTGTCGATGTTTCTGATGGTGCCGTTGAACCTCTGGGGGGCATTCCGTACTACCGTTCAAGTCTGGGTGAGGTGGACTTGTCTGCCAACCTTGGGGTGGTTGTCTGTATGGTGCCTGTGTTGGCGTGACAATCTTCCTTGTCGCCACGTGCACCGTTGTTCAAGTTGTTCATTGGCGCGAGCAACCCGCAATGACACAAATTATAGTGCTACTAATAGTGCTCTGTACATATTCAAACAAGAACCGCGATAAGTCTAGTCTGGTAAATTCCACATGAACGATTTTCCAGTTTCTTCTCCGTGGCACAAACTTTCTCTGTAGTGCGTGCTGGTCAGATTTGAAGGCCAAGGAGGATCAGAGACCCACTGACCCTAAAAATCTGAGGGCGGTTACACTTGGGGGACGATTTACGCCTCGCCCAACCGCTCTGACTTTCATAGTCCGTATTGTCACAAACTCCCACTGCGCCTTTTCCCCTTCTGGTGTCCCATCAGCCGTCCATGTACGCAGGGTGATGGAGCCATCTGGTCCACCAGTTGCAAGCACCCCGAGATGCGAGTACTCTCTTTCATGGAAGGCAAGCGCAGTGATTGTTGGGACAAGGCTGGAGAATGATGGAGTCGCTGTCAGATCCAATATGGCCATTGGTCTAGCGTTGATAGTGTGCAGGCAAAGTTTCCGTTGGGAGCATGTCGCGATGTATCCCTGCATTAGGACTGTCAATGGGGTCCAGCGTTGCATAGGCCGATAAACCAACCGTGCTTTCATTGATAGCGACAAGATTGACGGTATCACAGGGGCTGTTGTCGCAGTGCCAGATGGACCTGACATATACGCCTCGATTGAGATCCCACAACGCAGCACTGCCATCTTTCGAGCCGCTAACCACAAGCGACCACGTTCTTGACGCGGCAACACACATCACTTCATCTGTGTGAATGCGCATGATGTGAGATAGCGTGATACGCGTTCCAGTAATAGTGGACTGGTTGTTTTGGGCTCCCCTTGAGACCTTCCAAAGCCGAACCATAAAGTCGCTCGATCCAGTGACCAGGCTATTCGAATCTGCAAACGCAGCGCAATTACAGAGTGCATGTTCAATTGTTTGCGCCACCTTGAGGCCAGCGTCAACAATAGGAGTGGGAGTATGCAGCTAACTATACCTATACACACCTTGTGGTCAACTACCACGCGAAGCTCCGTCCCCCGGTTTCTCCACTCTATTTGTTCGTGGGGGTGGCTAGGAACGCATAATACACCCTCCGGGCAGGGAATAATTTTCTCCCCAATCATGTCTAGCACCATTTCGCGCACAGGTGCTGAATCGCCCAAGTCTGGGAGAAAGATGAGCACGGGGTCATGAATCACAGTAGATGTGTACCCTTAAAACATCTGCTACCTTGCACGAGCAGATGTGGATCTTCTTCAATGCCATGGAGGGATCCAATCGGAAGGGTCATTAGCCCATGGTTGAATCGTGACGGATGCGGCGACGCGAAGAGTTTGCGAGGGGTTTGCCCAACTATAAATCACTCCAAATCAGATCAAGTGTAGGGGACGGGGAGGGGTTGGTACAATTGTGAATAATACCAACTGTCGCTTCTCGTTCAAGATCGTTAGTGATTTTGTCCAAGTCTGATGGCCACTCCAAGGTCAACTATGGCATATTGGAGGTGGAAAAAGAACATGCCAATGGAGCCTTCGTACGAAAGGGGATGGAACACGTTTAAAGATGCAGGATCGCGTTGTTTGCAGCCCCAGATGAGGTCAATCCACGCCGGTAAATGTTCGCTGACATGCGAGCTTTCAAGTGCCTGCAAAATTTTACCATGGGCTGCACAGACGGAGATGCTCATACACCACACACCCTTCGGTTCGACACAATAAATAAAAGGGGGTCGTCCCGCGCCCACGGCGGCAACTTTACGTCATGAATCCTTTCGCCTGTGTTCTGCTGCACCCCAAAATCATGGTTTGCCGAGTTTTCGAGAAACCTGTGCATGGATTGATTGTCAGCAGAAAATAAACACGTCAAGGTATAGGTATACTCGGGACAGGTAAAGAACTCAGGTATCAATTCGCGCACATCGCCACGCACATCGCGAGCTGCAGATTCATATGCTCGAGGGAGATCGCTAAACGCGGAGCAATAATCATCCCGTCCAACGACCAAGCAGCATGATACATACCTGAAGAGCCGATCGGGCAAATCCCAGTCCCCGCCTTGCAGGGTTTTGAACATGTGCGCGAACGGCTCCATTCTGATTAGGAAATGGCACACAATCATGGACGAGCTAAAATGGGTGCCATAGTGG